>SZWC01024585.1:17275-33014 GCA_023375785.1 Penium margaritaceum | reverse complement strand
GAGCAATAAGCCTCATTCGCCCATAACGAAAAACAAAAAGCCTCCAAAACAAACACCTGCTAGGTGAAACGAGTGCAACACAAGAAGTTCACAGTGGTGAGGTGCGGGACAGTAGACAATTCGAGGATGTGGGACAAATGGATACTTTGTATCAAAGTAGTAAGTGTACTTTGATGACAGCTGTCGAGTGAGTCCACACACATATACAATTCCGAGAAGGGTACATGTAGGGATTACCCACAAAATTTAATTGTGTGAATGCCCTGCCCGGCGTTCGGAAGAATAAAACTACTCTACCCGGCGTTCGGAAGAATAAGACTCCCCTACCCAGTGACCTGAGAATGTTAACGTTTTACCCACAAACAGCAGGAAATCACGTCATGCCGACGTTGCATGCGATGCAGCATAGACATGAACCATGAATTCCACATTCATGCGCACCACAGCGTGGTGCTCCTCACTACGGTTCCAACGCACTCAACGGCAAGAGAAACAGTGAGGGAACGGGGAAGTTAGGTCGAAAAGAACAGAGAGAGTCGGGGGGGGGAAGGGGGGGGGCGTGACGAGCCTTGTGCGGAACTCAAGCGACGAGCGAACGTTGCTTGAGGTTCACACCAGGGCTGAGCTTCCCCAGAGCAACTTCTTTGTTGTTTCCTGCTTACTGCAATGCCCCTGATGGTCACCAAGAAGAATTCCGGCGGCATTCCGGCTGCACGGGCTGCTACCGCCTTACCACGAGGCCAAACCACAAACTGGAAAAAGTGCGACAACCAGAAGAATATGAGCTACACTATTAGGGTGACTGCCGCTTGAATAACCTGCATGTCATCCAAACAAATGAGGACGGCGCCCCGGGTGGGAAACCGCCAAGAGCATGTCAGCTCCTTTGCTCGTCTGTGACCACGACGTAGTCGATGGTGGCAGCCCACACGTTAGGCACATGCACGAGCATGGACGTGAGCCGAGGGGTCACCGTAAGCTGTGGACACACACAACAACACTCCTCCATGACCGGAGGGCGAACATGTCCATGAACATACAGGCACTTGACAACATAAAGGACAATGGGCACGAACTGACAATGCAACACAGAGACGCCACAATGCGGGCAACAGCAATGCAGCTGATACAGAAGAGATCAACCAGCATCGGAGGCAAGGCAAAGTCCCACGGAACGTGTGGCTACAACAAACTTTGAGCGACCTAGTGCCTTCATCAAGAAATCGAAGCATTGCACACCTGTGCCCACCAAAATGACCTGAACCTCGCCGCGATCCACAAGGTCACGGGTGTAGTGGTACTAAACATTGATGTGTTTCGTGCGTGCATGGAACACACCTGAGTTCTTCGCGATGACCTTTGCACTCTTGTTGTCACTTCGAAGCACGACGGGGGGCATGGACTGACGCAACTCACGCAACAGACGCATCAGCCACACACTTTCACCAGCAACGGCACCCAGTGCCACGTACTCTGCCTCGGCGGTGCCACAAGCAATACATCCTTGTTTGCCGCTGCGCCACAAGACAGCGGTACCGCCAATGAGAAAGATGTAGCCAGTACGACTCTTGTCGTCAGGACTCCAGGCCCAGTCATTGTCTGTGTAGCCATCAAGAACGACTGAGACCTGTCCGCGATAGCGGAGGCCGGTACAGGCAGAGGACACGACATACCGCATGCACTGGACTGCTGCCTCAAGAACTCGCCTGTGTGGAGCCTGCAAGAGCTATGGAAGCAGGTTGACAGTGAAGGCAATGTCGGATCGCGTCGTCATGGCCAGGTACATGAGCGAGCCGATGACTCGGAGGTACATGGTCAACGTCGACCAGCTCCCCCAGCTCTCCGGGTCGTCCACCTTTAGGGCAGCCTGCACGTCGGGTGTGAGGGGAGTGGACGCAGTACGCACGGCAGCAAGAAGATAAGCAAAGCTCTCCCCCAAAGTGAGTGCATATCGTGCCTGATGGACAAGGAGAGTCCGTCATGCGGGATCACGCACGATCTCCATGCCCAAGAAGACAAAGGCCTCGCCAAGGTCCTTCATCTTGTAGGCCGCAGTCGCCAGACCTTGTTTGGGGCCTTGACATCAACGAAGCCAGGCGGTTTGACCATGTAGATCTCCTCCTTAAGCGCGCCGTGAAGAAAAGTGTTGTTGACATCCATCTGGTGGAGCTCCCAGTCGTGCTGTGCCACCTGGCTCAGGAAAGTGAGGGCTGTTGGCATGCGGTCGACAGGGGCAAAGGTGTCGGTGTAGTCAACACCCTCCACCTGTGAGAACCCCTTGGCGGTCAGACGGGCCTTGTAGCGATCCATAGTGTTGTCCAACTTTAGCTTCTTCCGCAAGACCCACTTGGCCTGCACGGCTTTACGACCCCGCGGTAAGTCCACAAGATTGTAGACAGCATACTCGTCAATTGCCTTGAGCTCAGCCTCGCATGTCGTACACCAGAGCTCACGGTCAAGACCGGCCAGGGCCTCCCACAACGTGTTGGGGTCAGGCGGCATGCTGTCTGAGCTACGTGCGGTCAGGGCATACGTTCCTGACGGTGGCCCCACAGTGACCATAGAGTCCGTGGCATCGCATGCCAACTCGCGCTCATGGGCGAGTAGGGCCCACCCTGTTGAGCACGCTGGGTGGGCCTCACGGAGACCAAGTGCACTGAGGCCGAGTGCTTGTGTGCCTGGGTCGCCACTCCACACGCTACGGGTGGGACGAGGACGGAGACGCCCTCTCTCGACGCGGCGATACCGCTCAATGGGTGGCGCTACCGGAGGAGGGGGAGCAGATTGGGCTGAGGCAGGTCACTACACAACATCAAAGGTGGAAGCTGGCGATGTGGGCACGGAGAGCTCGGACGTTACAAGTGATGTCGGTAACACAGGCATGGTAGCGCCAGGTGGCGCAGATGGCACAGGCATGTCTGGGCCAGGCGACGTGGGTTACGCAGGCACAGAAGCAGCTGGCGATGCACAAACAGAGGGCTCCGACGCGACAGGGGACACATGTGATGTAGGCACGGTGGCGGCAGGGGACAGAGGGGATGTAGGCATGTCAGCGGCGGGCAACACAGGTTGCGTAGGCATGTTGGCAACAGGAGGCATAGATGCACCAGCGGCAGGTAAGGTGGGCACAATGCTCAAGGGGTGAGGCGGCGCAGGAGTGACAGGGCTCACTGGGCGAACAACGTTCGCGGGCCCAACACAGAACTCCCCCACGCGAGAAGGTGGATCACACTGAGAAGAGTGCTGGAGAGCCGAGCCGTCCGCGAGCAGGTCGCGGTACGAGAGACGCTCAAAGAAGACACGAGACTCGACAATGCGTCGACGGCTTGGATCCTAGAACCGCCACGCTGTGGAACGGGGAGCGACGCCGACGAAGGAACAAATGCGACCGTGGGGAGAGAGCTTGGATTCTTGTTGTTCTGGGGTGAACCAGACACAAGCAAGGGACCCCCACACGTGGGCGAGTCGGAGGTCAGCCCGACAGCTGAACCGTAGCTCGTACAGGGTGCGGTTGCTCGGAAGCGGACCATGAGGGATCCGGTTCCTGACCCATGTCATGTAGGTCATGCCCTTGAAAGCAAAAGACTCGGGCATGCCAGTGTCCACCCGCATTAAGAGGACCGCATCCTTAATGGTGCGGTTCCAACGGTCAGACACATCGTTTTGTTGGGGTGTGGCGGGGCAGAGAGGTTGTGAGCCACTCCAACCGCGGTGAAATGTCGTGCTAAGTCCCCGAGGAACTTGCCACCCTGGTCCGAGCGCAAGGTTTGGAGGGCATGGCGAGACTGTCGCTCAGCCATGACGAGCCAGGTTTGGACTACGACAGCGGTGTCAATCTCCTGACAAAGACTGAAGACCCACCGCATACGGGTGAAGTCGTCAGTGACTGTGAGCACATAACGTCCCTTGACCTCTTGGAACTTGACAGGGAGAGGTCCCAGGAGATGTGAGTGTACTAACTTGAGGGGGCGAACTGCACGCAAGTCAGACAAGGGGTAGGTGGTGCGAAGCATTTTTCCTTGTGCCCACTATAGACACTCCGTCGTGGGCGGTGCCTCAAAAGATGCCGCATCAAGACCGAGAGCAGGTTCCGTACGCACCAGACGATCAACGGAATCCAGATGCACGTGACACAAATATCTCTACAGCAAACGCTGGTGCTCGGGCGAGAGTGTGGCAGTCACGAACACACGCGCGGAGGTGGAAGGCGGGGAGGGGGGGTCAGACGTTGGACAACCCGATATGTGATACAGATCATTGACCACTATGCCACACAAGAACTCCTCTTACGTGACACAGATGAAGATTGAGGCACTCTCACCTGTGTGCGACAAGTCGAGGCCCATGCGAGTGCAAGCACGAACGGACAACAAGCTGAGCTCCAACCCTGGCATGTACAAGACGTCCGAGATATGCAGGGGTCCAGCCAGATCATGGAACTGTACCACGCCCACGCCTTGCATTGGGATCTCTTGACCAGCTGCGGTGCGCACAAACCGCACAAGACCAACATGACCAAGGACAGCAAAGTCACGACGCCGACACGTCATGTGGTGGGTGGCACCTGAATCAACAATCCAGGTGGCATCCGCCACACGTTCTGACACTGTGACTGAACAGCGAGCAACATAACAGGGCACTGAGACATGCAGTTCCACAGAGGATTGCTCTGCAGAAAAACGAGCAACAGCACAAGACTGCGACTCATGAAGCCAAGACAAGTCATCGAGACCGGTGCACGTCGCCACGTAACGTTGCAACAAGCCGTCATCAGGACTGTGCACAGTAGTGGAGGTAGTAGACTCAACGAAGCACGGGGGACGCGGCACGACATTCTGAGGGGACGCCTACTGCGGAACAAGACCGGTAGAGGGACCCCCCGACTCAGCCAACACACTCGTACTTCCCTGGTGGGGATGGTGTGCTGACTGCTGCTCGAGATCAACGACATGGGGGGCTCTTGCGATAAATTGTTGAGCCTCCAACGACGCCCCAATGGGAGCCGGGAAGGCGCCGCCAATCATTGCTATGGGTGTCGCTATCGTCGCCGGTGGAACCTCCGTGGCAGACAAGGTGAGAGCATGCGCCAACTTCCACCGGAGCTCTGCGACGGTGCGTGCCCCCTTTGCAAGCCGCTGCTGGATTGATGGCGACTCTCTAGTCGTTGCGGTGGGGATCGACGATGTAGTCGTCATCATCGTCACCGCCAAACGGCGTGCGGCGGAGGAGGAACGGGCGTGCGCCATCTGCTGTAGGAGCTCGACGATGGTGCACGCCCCCTTGACAAGCTGCTCATGGACAACCTGTGACGTGCCAGTCACCGGAGAGGCGATACCGGTTTCCTGACTGGTTGCCTAGATGGCGGCACTGCAATGTGACGGTCTAGCGTACGGCATGGCCATCATTGTAGCTATCGCCGTTGCTGACGATGACCCAGCTGCTGGCGTCGATGCCTCTGCTACTTCTGCTAGTGCGACATAGACGGCCAACGCCGGCTGTCTATGCAGCTGCAATGTGACTGGTGATGCCCCGTGAATGCTACTGCTCCTATCCTTGCTGCAGTGGATTGTGCCGTTGCTGTTGCCCGTCGCCTACCCTGCCAAAAAATTCTTGGCAGAGTTTCCCTTGCCCAAGTGGGCATGGGAAAAGTATCGCAGGCCTGTTTCAGCCTCGGGAACACCGTTGAAAGCCCCCTCCACTGCCGCAAAAAACCCAGCAGCGTTTATCCCGCCCCTGTGGGTGTGGAAAACAGGTACAGAGGCCTATTTTCAGCCTTGGAGCCGTGGATTGGACCCCCCGTCCCCCCCTCCCGAATAACTTTTGGCAGTGTTTCCCCCGCCCTAGTGGGCGTGAGAAATCTGGGAGGGGGCCATGAAGTCACTTGTGGGTACCTGAACCACCCCCGCCTAACCCAGGAGGGGAGCCCAGCCAGCAAGGGGTAGGGGAACACCAGAGGAGAATGATTGCTATTGCTACCGCTGTAGCCGTTGCTTCTGCTACTGCTGCTCCTGTTGTTGCTATTGCGACTGCTGTAGCAAGGCAACAGATGCTATTGTTGCGACTAGCTACTGCTGCAGCCCACGGTCGTAACCCTCGGCAGCTGCTGCCCGCTGCTACAGCCGCAAGCTACTACTGCCGTCCGCTGCTACATGCTGCCGCCGCTACAGTTGCTACGCCGCGTAGTTGCTACCGCTACTACGGCTGCAGCAGCCGCCGCTGTGGCTGGTGCCCGCTATTGCAGCCACTGGCTGCTACTACAGCTCACACCTACACCCTGCCGCCGTTGCAGCTCCTGCTCCACACGATTGCTGCTTCTATTATTGTTGCAGCAGCGGTCGCTACGACTGTTGCACGCTACTGAAGCAGCTGGCTGCTGCTGTTGCCCGTTGCTGTACCCAATCGCCCCCGTAGCTTCTACTCCGCACAACTACGGCTGCAGTTGCTGCATGTGCAGCTGCTGCTGTAGCTGTTGCTCTGCGTAGCTGCTGCTCTACGCAGCCGTCGCTGCGGCTGTTGTTCGGCGGGCCCTCGCAGGACCGAGCTGCACGTCTCACGTGTAACGCGACGAGCTATTGATCATTTGCTCTGATATCAAGACATGAACCATGAATTCCGCGTTCATGCACACCACACCGTGGTGCTGCTCACTACCGTTCCAACGTACTCAGTGGCAAGGGAAACGAGAAGGAAACGGGGAAGTTAGGTAGAAAAGAGTGATCAGAGAGACAGTCGGGGGGGGGGGATGGCGAGCCTTGTGCGGAAATCAAGCAACGAGCAAACATCGCTTGAGGTTTGCACCAGGGCTGCGCTCCCCCACGACAACTTCTTTGTTGCTTCCTAATTACTGTAATGCCCCTGATGGTCACCGAGAAGAGTTCCGGTGGCATTCCGGCTGCACGGGCTGCTGCCGTCTCACCAGGAGGCCAAACTAGAAACCGGAAAAAGTGCGACGATGAAAAAAACATGAGCTACACTCTTAGGGTGACTGCCGCTTGGATAACCTACATTTCATCCAAACAAATTAGGATGGCGCCCCGGGTGGAAACCTGCCAGGAGCATGTCAGCTCCTCTGCTCGTCTGTGACCACGACGCAGTCGGCGGTGGCAGCCCACGTCAGGCACCTGCACAAGCATAGACTTGAGCCGAGGGGGCACCGTAAGCTATGGACGCACACAACAACACTGTGAACATTCACAAACCCCTCATTNGAAGTCACTTGTGGGTACCTGAACCACCCCCGCCTAACCCAGGAGGGGAGCCCAGCCAGCAAGGGGTAGGGGAACACCAGAGGAGAATGATTGCTATTGCTACCGCTGTAGCCGTTGCTTCTGCTACTGCTGCTCCTGTTGTTGCTATTGCGACTGCTGTAGCAAGGCAACAGATGCTATTGTTGCGACTAGCTACTGCTGCAGCCCACGGTCGTAACCCTCGGCAGCTGCTGCCCGCTGCTACAGCCGCTGGCTACTACTGCCGTCCGCTGCTACACGCTGTCGCCACTACAGTTGCTACGCCGCGTAGTTGCTACCGCTACTACGGCTGCAGCAGCCGCCGCTGTGGCTGGTGCCCGCTATTGCAGCCACTGGCTGCTACTACAGCTCACACCTACACCCTACCGCCGTTGCAGCTCCTGCTCCACACGATTGCTGCTTCTATTATTGTTGCAGTAGCGGTCGCTACGACTGTTGCACGCTACTGAAGCAGCTGGCTGCTGCTGTTGCCCGTTGCTGTACCCAATCGCCCTCGTAGCTTCTACTCCGCACAACTACGGCTGCAGTTGCTGCATGTGCAGCTGCTGCTGTAGCTGTTGCTCTGCGTAGCTGCTGCTCTACGCAGCCGTCGCTGCGGCTGTTGCTCGGCGGGCCCTCGCAGGACCGAGCTGCACGTCTCACGTGTAACGCGACGAGCTATTGATCATTTGCTCTGATATCAAGACATGAACCATGAATTCCGCGTTCATGCACACCACACCGTGGTGCTGCTCACTACCGTTCCAACGTACTCAGTGGCAAGGGAAACGNGGGGGGGGGGGATGGCGAGCCTTGTGCGGAAATCAAGCAACGAGCAAACATCGCTTGAGGTTTGCACCAGGGCTGCGCTCCCCCACGACAACTTCTTTGTTGCTTCCTAATTACTGTAATGCCCCTGATGGTCACCGAGAAGAGTTCCGGTGGCATTCCGGCTGCACGGGCTGCTGCCGTCTCACCAGGAGGCCAAACTAGAAACCGGAAAAAGTGCGACGATGAAAAAAACATGAGCTACACTCTTAGGGTGACTGCCGCTTGGATAACCTACATTTCATCCAAACAAATTAGGATGGCGCCCCGGGTGGAAACCTGCCAGGAGCATGTCAGCTCCTCTGCTCGTCTGTGACCACGACGCAGTCGGCGGTGGCAGCCCACGTCAGGCACCTGCACAAGCATAGACTTGAGCCGAGGGGGCACCGTAAGCTATGGACGCACACAACAACACTGTGAACATTCACAAACCCCTCATTTGAGGGGTTTGTGAATGTTCGTGGTAGGGGTTTGCGTATGGTTCGCATGGGGAGTCCGAGACTCCCCATGAGTTGAAAGGGAATCTGTTGGGCCCCGCTACCGCGGGGCCTAGCAGGTGCCCGCACAAAAATGAAACCCTAAACCCCTGACGTAGTTATGGGTGTGGTTTGATTACGGTTTGAATGCTAAAACTGGAACGGTTTGCATGTGGAACGAATAAAAGAAAAAAATGAGAGTTTCCGTGGAATTTGAAAACCAAAGTTTTCGCTCTATCGTGATCGAGCGATGACCTGTTTGTTTTGTTTTTTTCTGCCACACAATCCCCTGGTTTGATGAATGGTTTTATGTTTTGTGCGGGCTCCGCCCGCGGAAAACATACAAAACTCAGAATCAAACCAGGGGGTTGCGTGTCAAAAAAAGGTAAAGAAAAAAACAGGTCATCGCGATTCTCGCGTGAGAGCGAGAATAGCGAGGGGGGTGGACATGCCCCACCTTGCTTTGCTTGATCAGTGGCGCATGTTGCTCATCGAGCATGGTGAAGTGAGTGGGCAAGGGAGCCCTATTTTTTAAGTCGTTGGACAGGGCATAAATGTTTTTTGTTTGCTGGGTAGGGTGTTCCTGACCCCCTCGCGGATTGGGTAGAAGGGCTACTTGGCCCTTTCAAGAATGATAAAGATTCATATTTTGGGTCCACGGTGGTCGAGCTGGGTGACTTGTACAAGGTCAGGCCACGAAGGTTGTGCCGAGCAGAACGCAGGTAGTTCACATGAATGAGGTGCTGAACAATAGACGGTTTGGGTGTTGTGGACAAATGGATAATTTGTATTAAATCGTAAGTTTACTTTGATGATAAGTGTCAATTGTTTTGTGCACATACATACAATGCTAAGAATGTCAATGAGGCATAAGTTGGGTCATGTGCACTTGAGCCGCGTGATGTGTGCGAGGTCTTGCTGTGAGTGATGGATTCAAGAGGCTCGGCCAAAAAGTCAATGTTGGTATGTGGGCTCTGGCCTGACACCCTTATGAGGACAGGATGGTAAGTTTGTGCCTGGAACATGTCTCCAGGGTTCAGGTCTCGACCACACCTGCTTGCAAGCAAGGAGCATACATAACACATGAAGGCAAGGNGGCGCATGTTGCTCATCGAGCATGGTGAAGTGAGTGGGCAAGGGAGCCCTATTTTTTAAGTCGTTGGACAGGGCATAAATGTTTTTTGTTTGCTGGGTAGGGTGTTCCTGACCCCCTCGCGGATTGGGTAGAAGGGCTACTTGGCCCTTTCAAGAATGATAAAGATTCATATTTTGGGTCCACGGTGGTCGAGCTGGGTGACTTGTACAAGGTCAGGCCACGAAGGTTGTGCCGAGCAGAATGCAGGTAGTTCACATGAATGAGGTGCTGAACAATAGACGGTTCGGGTGTTGTGGACAAATGGATAATTTGTATTAAATAGTAAGTTTACTTTGATGATAAGTGTCAATTGTTTTGTGCACATACATACAATGCTAAGAATGTCAATGAGGCATAAGTTGGGTCATGTGCACTTGAGCCGCGTGATGTGTGCGAGGTCTTGCTGTGACTGATGGATTCAAGAGGCTCGGCCAAAAAGTCAATGTTGGTATGTGGGCTTTGGCCTGACACCCTTATGAGGACAGGATGGTAAGTTTGTGCCTGGAACATGTCTCCAGGGTTCAGGTCTCGACCACACCTGCTTGCAAGCAAGGAGCATACATAACACATGAAGGCAAGGAGTCTCCATGCAACACCGGTACAAGTCACCAAGTGCACAGGTCTTGACCAACGTAACCTCAACTAGAGCATCGTACCGGATACAAACTAACCATGCTGTCCTCATAATGTTGTTAGGCCAAAGCCCACACACCAATACCCACCCTGGGCTGCAGAGGCTAACAGGACAAGCAAAGCTAGTAGCTGTGCACGAAATCCCCTCTCAGGAGGGAGCACAATTCCCCCATGGCTGTGATACCTTGAAAAACTTTGTGGAACCTTCCTAATCGCTTGCCACTCAACCGTGCGTCAGCGTTGAGTCAGTGTTTGATGACAGTCACAAGTCATACACAAAACTGCAAGGGTATGGTTAGGGACACGTACAGAATGTCTAGAAGCTCAAATTGAATATAATTGCACAAAGATGACAACTAAAAAGACCACAACATAAATACATGTTGCGACTCATGGCAAGTGACGCACGCGCAGTGTGAATTATTCCTAAAACCGGCCCAAATCCACTGTTTTGGCCACAAACCTATGCACACATATCCAAACACATCACCGTCTGAACCTAGAAATGTAGAATCTTGAGTCAGACGCTACGATTGGTCAAATGCGCAAGTCCGGCATCGGTCGGTGGACAGACAATTCAAAACATCCAAAGCGGGCTTGAGAGTTAGTCTACCGAGAAAACTCTAGCTTCTATAGAAAGAAGAAAAAGGACCTTTGCAAGCACCCGGGATGTCGTGGCAACTGTATGGCATCTACTGGTGCATGGAGCCACCACTCGTTGGTGCTCTGACGCCAGCTGCGTGCGCATCAGGGATCATGTCGATGTGCTCTCCAGTATTGCTACTCCATACCACCAGTGCAGGGTACATGGATAATCACCACAGTCATCACTCGTGACGGGTGGAAGCCACACAAAGCAACACTCCCCTTGGCTAACACAATTTTCACCACAATGACGAGTGAGGGGCTACACTCGCTGTCGGTCGTAAACACCAACCACAATACAAGCTCTCCTTGTAATAGTGGTGTAACTCACCATGTTCCCGGGTCTTGACCGTGCAAGACATGAATCACACATTCATGTGCGAAACATCAAAGAAGAGGTACAAAGTAACAAGGTCTCCTCATGACCCTCGAACATGTCTCCGAGGTCCAGGTCCCGACCACACCTGCTCGTATGCATAGAGCATACATGACACATGGAGGCAATGGGTCTCCACGTCACACCAATACAAGTCACCAGGTGCGCAGGTCTGGACTAGCGTAATATCAACTGGAAAATCATGCTAGACACAAACTAAACACGTTGTCCTCATAAGGGTGTCAGGCCAAAGCCAACACACCAACAATGCCCCTAGGCTGTAGAGGTTGACAGCACTAGCAAAGCTGATAGCTGTGGAAAACATCCCCCCTGAGGAGGGAGCACAATTCCCCCATGGCCACATACACCTGCATAGTAAGAGCAAGGGTGAGAGCTATGCTGATGGGACATACACACATGTAGCCTCATCCCATAGTGTTGTGGACACTGTCTTCGTCATTGTCATTGTTGTATTCGTCACCACTTTTGTCACCTGTTCCTCTAATTTGGGCAGCGCTGAGGGCCTCCTCAAACTACATCACGTGCTCCATGCCTCTGGCTACTGAGTCGCACATTGCTAGGCAGACTCCGTAGCATTGAAATGCATGTACAGCTCGTTGAGCTCTCTTATGGCTACAGAGTGGCCGGCGGCATTTGCGCCATGCAGGCGATTAGTTGCGTGCAAGTCGGCACAAGCCAAAGCCTCCTCCAGTGTCGCGGCCTCGTCTTGTAGGAAGGAGTGTAGGTTCTTCTGCTCGTTGCACAAGTTGGCATCCTCTACGTCAATCGTCGAATCATCTTTTGCCTGGTCACCAGCTGCTAGTAGGACATAGACACCAGACAAAGACACGGCATTTAGAATGTGTGAATCTGTAAGAGGTGTTGCTATGGAGCCACCGGTTGCTGCTGACACATCTATTACTCGGCCATCGACTGCTACCAAGACGTTGGCATATGTCGTTGGATCCGCTTTATGGCGTCATTGCCAACATTGGGATCCCGTACATCCTAGGGCTCTGATGAACCCCTGGTGCAAAGCCAATTGTCCACCTACTGTTGAACGTCCGCGAGTCATCGATGTGTGTCCACTAGAGACAACTCAGCTACCTCGAGACGTGTGTGCACATCCTCTATGCACTCCTCAACAACTCATCGTGCTGGAATATCTATAGTGTAAGCATGGCTGCTGGCCTCCCAGAGCTCGACCATGAGATCCTACATGTGTGCCTCTGCTTGAGTAATGACTGCGTACTGCTGTCAACCGCAAAGCGCAGATACTTGGGTACCGGAACTATAGCTCGGATGAGTGTACCTGTGTTGTCAGGTGGAACCGCCATGGTGTCAGCGATGCTAGTCAGAGCAGCCATGAGCCGGAGGTTTTCAGATCGTTTTGTATCCTCCACGGTAGCTGCATGTATAAGGGTGACTGATACAGGCTCATCAAACGCCACATACACATGTGCCGCTTGGTAGTTAGCAGTGTTGACCACGGTAATGACTCTTACACACGCCACCGCTGATGAGGCCTCCAACTTTTGACGCAAGTCTGACTACCTCCACATTGCATCGTGGAACATCCACTTAGTAGCCTCGAGGGACGTGCACACATCCTCGATGTCTATTGCCGCCACTTAACAACCTGCGGCGTCTGTGTCTCTCCAATGTGTGCTTGATGCACGCAGCTCAAGCATGAGGTCCTCTAGGTGCCTATCCGCACGTGCCACTGCATCCTCCTGGTTGCAAAGCACAAAGTGTAAGTGCTTGAGCACAGGGGCCTGCTTGGGTACTGGTGCATCAGCTACTACTCGAGCTACGTCCTCCTTGACGGCTTCATCTCCATTGACAGCTACCACAATGGCAGTGGTCATAATAGAAGTACAGGCAAACTCAACGTCTCCTACCTCTCTGGATACCTCCTCTGCATGTATACCTGCAATGGCTAATGGTTAGGCCGAGGGAGCATCTACCCTTACGGAGGCCGTATCAGTTGCTTTAGGAGCAAGGGCCATCATGATGTCCGCACCAACTAGGGCGTCCACTGCCGGTGTCCCGTGACAGGAAAGACCAAAACTCCTCCTATTGTCATGACGGCGATGGCTGCCAACACGCCCATTGCCTCGAAGTTTGATCCACATGTGTCCGTTGTCACCACCACCACTACGACTGCCCCATCCACTGTTGCTACCACACCTACCTTTGTGGTCGTGGTCTCTGGTACGACAATAGTAGTCTTGATCTCCATATCCATCTCTATGTTTACCTCCACCTACACGTTGGACTACTCATCCATCTCCAACTCCACATCGGACTACTCCTCAAATGCGTTGTCCTCATTGAGAGCGATGTGTTGAGTAGCACCGATTGTCACATCCTTTGTGCACTCTCCAGTGGTCGTCGATTGACACTCCATGCCCTCCTCAACCAATGCACCTGTAGAAGTTGTGAAGGGGTGTCGCACTAACCCTACAAACGGGGACGAGAGAGTTAACTCTATGGCGACGTCTGCCACTACTATGGTCACTACGGCCTCCTGGGCACGTTTCACAAAACATGCCGTCCGTTGCCTCACGTGGGGATTACGAGCGCACCGATAGCAAGCTGAAGGAACTACCAGAAAAGCGCAGGGGTCAGAGATCGCGGTGACTCCAACTGACTTCAGCACAGAGCGGAGGACGTCAGATGTAGAGCTAACGCCGAGAGGCATGGCATCGTCAGATGATAACACTAATGAAGGTGAGGATGGCAAGGAGGAAGATGGGGATGCCTGAAGCGGCACCGTGGCAACGGAAAGCTCTGAGACCACATGGTGTGTGAGCTGTTGCACCATGCGCTTTAGACCCTGGAGTTTGGCGTACAACACCGCCACAGTTCCTTTGAGGGGTGTCACGGTATTGGTTGGCGTCTCTGAGTCAGATCATGAAGAAGAAGGACGGGACCATATCCAGTGCGGTCGCCACATGGCAAGGCGCTGGGGACGCTGGCGCTAGCCATGATGCCGATCTCCACCACAGTAGCAAGCTAGGCCATTAGACGTCTCAGGCATATGCCACAGTTGCAATCGTCATTGTAGACGTGGTGCTTGCCACATATGCAGAGCCAGGACCAACCATGGCGCCAATTGCGCACCTTGCCACACTAGTATGCTCATCTCTGGAGCTTGGCGTGGGTGTGTGCACAAGGCACTTGCTCCCACTGGCACAAGGCCGCAAAGGGAGGCGAGCGATCGAAGCACAATCTATGAGACATGCAGCAATGCCGTCACGAGGACGGCCACCACAACGTTGGTGGTGCACTACTATGTGATTGTTATACAATTATTGTACTGCTATTGCACGAAAAATGCAATGTGCGATGTAAAGTTGCCTTCATAATGTCTACTGATGTCATTGTTTCCTACGATCGTCGTCAACGCCGACTAAGATGGTCCTTGCCACTCTTCCTACAGTCGGTAGCACTGCTCCTGCCGCAGTTGCTACAACTGCAACAACTACTCCATTTGCCGTCGTCAGCCGATGGTTGTGGCCTCAAGCGAACTTTGCTATAGCTTTGACTCTCACAACTGCTCTTGCACTCTCCCTTTTCTCAACCCTTTTCTGGTTTTTTTGTTAAGGTGCCACCTCCTTGAGTTCCCCTTATGTGGTTGTTGTTGAGTAACCCACTCGTGGACCACCTTTGTCCTTCCCCCCTCCTTTTTCTTGCATGTAGGCCCAAACCTAACCTCGAGTGAGCCCGTTGAGTGAGCTCGCTCAGCGAGCTCATTGAGCTCGCTCGCTCAGTGAGCTCGTGGAGCGAGCTTGCATGGCAAGCTCGCACGTAAGCGAGCTCACTTGTTGTCAGTGTTGACCTGGCTGACCGATGTGAGGGGATCACATCGGCCGCGGCACATCGAAGCACCTCGATGTGGCATCGATGTGCCTAAAAGGGCATTTTTTCAAAAACATGTGAAGGAGGCACTTAGAGTGCCAAAACCGAGGGTGAGCACGGAGTTATTGAGAGGACCCAAAAAAAAAGGCCGCGTTCACATCCGACCACCTGTGAGCAAGTGCTCCGCATGTCCGTGTCAGCTACTATCCTCATACGTGGAATCGCCATGTCAATGACAACGAATGAGTGGACATGTGCAGTGTCTAGAATCACTGCACATACCCTAGCCATGCTGGCATTGCCATCTGTCGGCACAGATGTCCATGCACATTCACCATATTCGAGGCTCCTCATGCCTTGGTTGAGGCGGTGGAGGATCTGTCTGATATTTGTGAGGCATCAACCCTGTTCGCCATGCTGAGTCACCTTATGCTTGTAAACAAATTTTTGTATTTGTCTCAAACTGAGAAAGCGAGGGGCTGGTTTGACGGTTTTGCTTGCAAACCGAGCGACTGGGATCCTTGCTCCTCGCTCTTGGAACCAAGCCACCGGTCTG
>SZWC01024584.1:14364-30699 GCA_023375785.1 Penium margaritaceum | reverse complement strand
TGAAGTCTGCTGCTACGCCGTGGTTCTGTCTGGCCGCTTGCGGCCTCGGATCCCACTGCTGCACTGGACGCCGTTGTTGCACAGAACTTGTACAAAAATTACAATAAGTCAAACTACTTACACGAAATGAGCATACTAGAAAGGGACAGCTGAATCTACTTGCCTGTTCTTGCTGCTGTTGTGGAAGATGACGCAGCCGTTGACCTGTTGCTTTCACCACACCCACTTGCACGTGCTTGGACACTTGCGGTAGCGGCGGCTGTGGCCACCACTGCAGCTGCAACCTCAGCTGCCTCGCGTTCCTGCACCACACGGTCATGATAGGGCATGAGCAGCTCCACGGCCTTGACGTGAAGCTCCACAACACTGTTGATGCCGATTTTGGGATGAACCCGCTCGTAGAAGCGAAGCCTGAATCGCGGGTCCAAGCATGTCGCCAACACGTGGCGTTCAGTGCAAAGGTGGGCGTACTTCTCCAACTTGGCAATGCTGGCCGACAGCCCAGGCTTCAGCTCCACCATCAATTGCTCCTTGCAGTCCAGACGCCCAGCAGCACCGCGACGCTTACCTTTCTTCTCGGCTGCCAAGGCTTTCACCAGCCATGTCTGCATCTTCTCAAGCAGTGAGGCAAAGAATGGGATGACGAGTGAGAGGGTGGGATATGATGCACCCGAGATGTCGCCCGTGAAGCCCTTGAATGGCTTCAGGATGACGGTGACCTGTGCGATGAGCTCCCTGTCCTCAAAGCTGGGTTTCAGGTGCACACCGTCCCTGCCATGCTCCTCCAGCCAGGTGTCAAGAACACTCTTCATAGCAATGACACGTTCAGCCATGTCCAGTGCACTGTTCCACCTCGTCTCCGTGTCCAGGTGGATGGACTTGTACTTGAGACCCGCGGCCTCAACAGCAGCCACATGAGATTCCTCACGTGTCGGCGTGCGCGTCACAAAGACAGCAATGGCCCGCACCTGTTGCAGAATGGTTGCCACACGCGGCTGCTTCAACAGATCACCAACCCTAGATTCATCACGTGCCCAAGACAACGGATGTGGCCAGACTTGACAAAAGCATCGTTGTTCAGGATGAGGAAGTTGTCAACCAAGGAATCGTTTGTGCTCTCATTGTCCATGGTCAAGCAAAACATGCGGTCCCACAAACCCCACTGCTGTAGCCCAGCTCTGAGGAGCTGGAACAGTTTCTCCGCGGTAGCTCCCTTGTGGATGGCGGGGAAGGAGAGCGCGATGGCGCGCACGTTGTACGCCTCGTCAATCCAATGGACTGTGACGCCCAGATACTTCACGTTGTTCTCTGCTTTCCACCCGTCCGACGTGAAAGAGATGACGGACGTCACGGCTGCCAACTGCATCTTGATGCGTTCTCGGTACGCCCGGGCGGCGATGCGGATGGCACGTGCGATGGTCATGCGCCCTGGTATTGCTGCTGCCGGGTTAGCATGGGCAAATGCCTTCGCCAACCAGAAGCTTTCAATGGACAAGAACGGAAGGTTCTTGTCCACAGCGTACTTCCATAGTAGACTGTGGAAGTACTTCTTGTTGAAAAGCACGCCAACGCCCGTCACGCCGCGTGCCAGCTGTGAGTTCTCGGGATTATTTGGCGGTGCATCTTCTGCCTCTGCAACAGTGACTCTTGCCTCCTCCAGCTTGGCACCGGCAACCATCGCCTTCAGCTCACAGTAGCAGTTGGCATGAATCAGGCGCATGTGTTTCCACATGGCGCCGGTAGAACCATTCTTGCAGCTCAATGTCACCGGCTTGGTAGGATCCTTCGTGCACATGAGGCACATGGCAGGGGCGGGTACACCGCCAAGTTTCTTGAAGGATCCCCATATGAAAGAATCCTTCCGCTTGCGCTTGTCACCGTCGGCCTCGTCTCCCTCCGAGTCCTCATCTTCATCGTGAGGTGTGGCTATCTCCTGCTCGGCTGTAGCTGCTTTAGTGCTGGCATCGTCTTCAGCCATGACGACGGCGTGTGGGTGGACTCGGTGGAAAAACTGAGAACCGTGGAGCTTCACCGACGCCCACGTACGGATACTTGTCCCAACAGAGTGGCGGTGATGCAATGGTGCACCGCGTTGTAGCTCAACGTGGTGCAAACGGTACATCGCGTTGCTGATCGACTTGGTTCGCTAATGTAGCAAATCAACGGTTGAACATACCTCGTCCGACACGTCTGCATGCAATGGGTCCACAACAACACTATCGATGAAAGTCCGGCTGTTCCTCATTGGTTTCAACAACACAGAAGTCACTATGAACCAATCGTAGTGCACGGAGTGAGTCACTCCACTATGTCTGCCCCAAGAGGATCACGCATGTGGACGATTCGGACTGCGGGGCGCAAAAAAAATTGGCAGTTCGAAATGGATGTAACATGAACAAGTACCGGGTCCTGAGCGGGACCTCTCGATTCTCNCTCAATGTCACCGGCTTGGTAGGATCCTTCGTGCACATGAGGCACATGGCAGGGGCGGGTACACCGCCAAGTTTCTTGAAGGATCCCCATATGAAAGAATCCTTCCGCTTGCGCTTGTCACCGTCGGCCTCGTCTCCCTCCGAGTCCTCATCTTCATCGTGAGGTGTGGCTATCTCCTGCTCGGCTGTAGCTGCTTTAGTGCTGGCATCGTCTTCAGCCATGACGACGGCGTGTGGGTGGACTCGGTGGAAAAACTGAGAACCGTGGAGCTTCACCGACGCCCACGTACGGATACTTGTCCCAACAGAGTGGCGGTGATGCAATGGTGCACCGCGTTGTAGCTCAACGTGGTGCTAACGGTACACCGCGTTGCTGATCGACTTGGTTCGCTAATGTAGCAAATCAACGGTTGAACATACCTCGTCCGACACGTCTGCATGCGATGGGTCCACAACAACACTATCGATGAAAGTCCGGCTGTTCCTCATTGGTTTCAACAACACAGAAGTCACTATGAACCAATCGTAGTGCATGGAGTGAGTCACTCCACTATGTCTGCCCCAAGAGGATCACGCATGTGGACGATCCGAACTGCGGGGCGCAAAAAAAATTGGCAGTTCGAAATGGATGTAACATGAACAAGTACCGGGTCCTGAGCGGGACCTCTCGATTCTCCCCCCCCCCCCCCCCNGCGGTCCGCCTGTGGCTTGTGATGGCTGAGCGCCAGTCTCGTCACACCCTGCACACGTTCCACTCGGATCGTGCCGGCGAGTTCTTAGGCGAGATGGATGCCTACTTTGCCGAGCACAATATCTTTCACAAGCTTTCCGCCCCTGCTACACCACAGCAAAACGGTGTGTAGGAGCGTTGGAACCGCACCATGGAGGATGCGGTTCGCGCTATGCGGTCTGAGTGCTGTCTACCGAAGTCCTTTGCCTTTGAGGGCTTTTCCTACATGACGTGGGTCTGGAACCGCTTGGCGCATGGTCCAATCCCAGACCATGTCACGCCGTACGAGTTGTGGTTTGGCCATCGTGTTGATCTCCGTCTCGTCCGCATTTGGGGGTCCCTCGCCTGTATTTGGTACACCGAGGACCAGCAGGGGTCCAAGGTCTCACCCCGGGGATGCATTTGTACCTTCCTTGGCATCTCCCTACGGTCGAAGGACCGGCGCTTTTGGGACCCTGCTCGCCATCGCATTGTCGAGTCTCGATATGCTCTCTTCTTTGAGGCTCTCACCTACCGTGAGTTGTCCAGCATTCTATCGCTGGCCACCGACCATGTTCCTACTTGTGTGGCCTCCCGGCAGATGGGGGAGTCTAGTCCTGCGGATGGGTCCGTGTGGGCCTCCTCACCAGTGGTCCGGTCCCCGGCTGCTGACGATCCGGCCATCGTGGCTGTGGGTCCAGTACCCTCATCAATTCCCTCTGGCATACCTAATCCCGTGCCAGTGTCAGAAACATCTGACACACCTCATCCTGTCCTGGTATCAAACCCCTCTTGCACACCTGATCCCGTGCCAGTTTCGGTCTCTTCTGACACACCTGCTCCCGTGCCATTGTCAGACTCCTTTGGCACACCTGATCCCGTGCCAGTGTCGGTCCCCTTTGCCACACCTGATCCCATACGAGCGTCAGTGCCCTCTGGCACACCCGATCCCGTGCCAGTTTCAGTCCCCTCTGACACACCCACTCCCATGCATGCACCCATGTCCCCTACGGCTCTGGCTCAGCAGCCTTCTCGGTAGCCTGAGGTGAGCGCCTCAGCATCGGGCTACTCCCGCGAGCCCGGTGGTCGTCTTCGACCATTGGCCCGTAGGGCACAGCGGACTGCTAACTCTGCGTCCAGGCGCCCGACTCGTAGTGTTCAGAGTGGCGAGCCTGGCACGAAGGCCCTTGGCTTGAGTGTCCAGGGAGACTACACTGAGGTGCATCCAGCATGTCCTGTCGGCCACGAGTTGGTCTCCCGAGAGTTCTTGGTCACTTGCGATGCCGCAACCGACCTTCTCGTGGTCAGACCGAGTCCGGAGGCGTGTGTCTTAGCCACCCGGAGCACTCCCTCGACGACGCTTGATCCAGGCAGGTTGAAGGAGGCACTCTGCGCTCACTATGCAGACTTGTGGCGTCTTGCTTGTGTGGATGAGCTGAGAGCCATCCGTGAGCACGGTGTCTATGAGCTTGTTGACCTCCCGCCTGGGCGGAAGGTTGTACAGGCCAAGTGGATCTTTCGCAAGAAGGTGAAGCCTGGTGGCACACTAGATCGCTACAAGGCTCACTTGACGGCCAAGGATTTCTTGCAGCTTGAGGGAGTAGATTTCACTGACACCTTCGCGCCCGTTGGCCGCATGACCACCGCTCGCGCTTTGTTCGGGGTTGTTGCTCACCACGACTGGGAGTTGCACTAGATGGACGTGAACAACGCGTTCCTCTATAGCACATTAGAGGAGGAGATCTACATGGTCCAACCACCTAGATTCAAGGTCGGTGACAAAGTCTGGCGCTTGCGCAAGGCCTTGTACGGCCTGAAACAGTCACCCAGGTGCTGGAACTTGGAGATTAGCGGCACACTGACACGTGCCGGTTACGTGCAGAGTGACGCTGACCCGTCCCTCTTTCTCAGACGGACAGTTGAGAGCTTCACATCCATCCTGGTCTACGTGGACGACCTCCTGATTGCGTCTCCTTCTATGGAGGTCGTGAAGGAGGCCAAGGCAGTTCTCCAGGCTGCCTACAGGATGAAGGACCTGGGCCTTGCAACTGTGTTTCTCGGGATGGAGATCGTGTGTGATCATCAGCGACGGACACTCTTGTTGCATCAGGCACGTTACGCCCGCGTTGTGGGGGAGTGGTTTGCTGACCTCCTGGGTGCAGTTCCTACAGCCTCCACCCCCATCACACCTGACGGGCAGGATGCTCTCAAGGTGGATCATCCCGTAGACCTGGGGGTGATAGTGGACCTGACCCTATACTTGCACCTGATGGGCTCTTTGATGTACTTGGCCACTACCACACGACCCGAAATTGCCTTCGCCGTCAACCTCCTTGCACAGTTTTCACAGTGTCCTCGGGCGAGAGCCCTTCATGCGGTTGTGTGAGTGGTACGGTACTTGGTGTCCACATCGTACTTCGACTCTGCTTTCGACGGCAGTGTTCGGTGGTAGTCGACGCCTACACTGACAGCGACTCGTCGTAGAGTCCTGATGGGCGCAGTCGGACAGGCTACGTGTTCCTGCTTGGTGGCACCGTGATGTCGTGGCGCAGTGTCAAGCAAGGTTGTATCGCACGTAGCTCATCAGAGGCTGAGTATGTTCCTCTCGGGGCTGGGGTTGATGAGACAATATGGCTGCAACGTCTATTTCGTGAGTTGCGTTAGTCTGTGCCTTGTATCGTTCTGCGTTATAACAACCAGAGTGCTCTTACCATTGCAAAGAACTTTGGTGTGTTTCATGCACGCACGAAGCACATTGCTGTTGAGCATCATTTTGTGCATGACCTTGTAGAGCGACAGGTGTTCTCCGTCATCTAGGTCGGCACGGACATGCAGCGGGATGATTTTTTGACCAAGGCACTTGCGCGCGGAAAGTTCATGGTGGCCATTCGATCTATCGGGCTACGCCCCTTGCCTGAGAGTGGCTGAGAGTGGGGTGTGAGCATGGACTTTTGAGCATCTTGTTGTGCACCTATGTCAGTTTTGTATGGACATGTGTACCATCGGGTCATGGGGGAGTGTTGTGATGAGAGTTGTTTCTGTATGTTTGTACAGCTTACTGTGACCATTGGGCCGTGTCCATGCTCGTGTAGATCCCTTATGCGGGCCCAACTGGCGCCGGAGCACCGATGGTTGGTGGTTCCATCCACTAACAGCTATCAAACGGCTGCCACGACGTCCCGGATGCTTGCTGGGGTGCTTTGCAGCTTTTTTGCAGATGCTAGAGCTTTCTCGGTGGACTACCTCTCGAGCCCGATTTGCATGTTTTGCATTGTCTGTCCACCAATCCATGCCGAACTTGTGCGTGTGACTAATCGTAGCGTCCGACTCGAGATTCTGCATCTCTAGGTTCATACAGTGTTGCGTTTGGATGCTTGTAAGTAGAGTCACAGCCAAAACAATGGTTTTTAGCCGGTTTAATGACAAACTAACACTGCCGCATGCATCACCCCTTGTGTGTTGCGGCAGGTATTTATGTTGTGTGCTTGTCAGTTGTCATTTCTCTCTGCATTACTAAGCTATTGGAGCTTATGAGACTTTGCACGTCTCCCTAGCCTGATCCTCGTTGTTTCTTGCACCTGCTTGCTTGCTAGTGTGCTAGCTGATTGGACATTGTTGCCACGTTAGCAGCAGCAAGGTTATGAAGCTTCCTAGTAAATTCTATTTACGACGTCCCAAGTGCTTATTGGCGTGCTCCGTAGTTTTTCTATACTCGCCATAGTTTTCTTAACGGGCTGGCTTTTGAGCCTGATTTGCATGTTTTGCATTGAATGTCACTCATCAATGCCAGACTTGTGCATATGAACAGTCGTAGCGTCTGGCCCGAGATGCTACATCTGTCGGTTGAGATGGTGTTGCGTTTGGATACCTGAGCGTGAGTTACGGCCAAAACAATGGTTTGGGGCCGGTTTTTGGACAAATTGACAGTGCCGCGTGTGTCACTTGCCGTGCGCTGCGGTCGATATTTATGTTGTGTACTTGTCAGTTATCATCTTGAGAAAGTGTGTAGAAGCTTCCTAGCAACACGGCCGCTGACCGCCACTTGACACAAGTCAAAGTGTCAGAATGCTTCAATATAGCATATGCAGAGAGAAATGACAAATGACAGGTCCAGGGCATAAATACCTGCCGCGGCGCACGGCGGGTGTCGCACGCGGCAGTCCAAGAGCTGTCCTAAAACCGGCCCAAAACCACTGTTTTGGCCGTAACTCTGCGCACACATGTCAGAATCCTACGCCGTCTGAACCTAGACGTGCAGAATCAAAAGACGCACGCAACAACTGGTCACATGCATGCACCCATCGACTGACAGCGAGTATATAATGCAAAAACATGCAAATGGGCCTCATGCCCAGTCCGCCGAAAGGCGCCTGCAAGACGTAGAAGGCACAGCAAGGAGTCCCGGTGACGTCTGGGGCTCTGGAACAGTGGTCGGGCAGCTCCAGACGGGTAGTCCGCCGCCTGTCGTCGCGCCGGTGGCACCAGGGCCGCCTGCCTCAGGGATCTGCACGAGTATGGACACGGCCGAGTGGTCACAGTAAACTGTACAGGAACGGCACAAAGCACAACACTCCCCCATGACCCGATGGTACGCATGTCCATACGCGTACAGCACTGGTACAACCACATAGTGAGTGACACAGACAGATGAGACGACAACGTACATCCCACACTCAACCACTGTCACGCACGGGGCGAAGCCCAACAGAACGAATGGCCACCAGGAACTTTCCGCGTGCAAGTGCCTTCGTCAAGAAATCAGCTCGCTGCAAGTCAGTGCCAACCCACATGATGGAGATCACGCGTCGCTCCACCAGATCACGAACGAAGTGATGCTCAACCGCAATGTGCTTTGTGCGAGCATGAAAAACACCATAGTTCTCCGCAATGGCGAGAGCACTCTGGTTGTCGCAACGCAACACAATGGCGGGTACTGACTGCCCAAGCTCAAGAAACAAGCGTTGCAGCCAAACTGCCTCAGCAGGCCCTGCCCCCAAAGCCACGTACTCTGCCTCCGACGAGCTACGTGCGATGCAGCCCTGCTTCCTGCTTTGCCAAGACAAAGCGGTACCACCGAGCAGAAACACGTAGCCAGTGCGACTGCGCCCGTCAGGACTCCAAGCCTAGTCGCTGTCAGTGTAGCCGTCAAGGACCACCGAACACTACCGACGAAAGCAGAGTCCGAGATACGGTGTGGAAACCACGTACCATACCATTCGCACAGCCGCGTGAAGAGCTCTCGCACGTGGAGCCTGCGAGAACTGAGCGAGGAGGTTGACGGCGAACGCGATGTCGGGACGCGTGGTCGTGGCCAAGTACATCAGAGATCCGATAAGACGGAGGTACAAGGTCACGTCCACTGTCTCCCCCAGCTGTGTAGGGTCATCCACCTTCAGGGCATCCTGCCCATCAGGTGTGATGGGTGTGGAAGCAGTGGGCACTGCACCAAGGAGATCGCTAAAGCGCTCCCCCATGACTCGTGCATATCGGGCCTGATGCAGCAGCAGTGTCCGATGTCTGCGATCACGTACAATCTCCATACCGAGAAACACCGATGCAGGACCGAGGTCCTTCATCCTGTAAGCGGTCTGCAGGACAGCCTTGGCCTCCTTCACGGCCTCCAGGGATGGAGACGCAATCAGAAGGTCATCTACATAGACCAGGATGGCGGTGAGACGCTCGGGTGTCGGCAGGATGAACAGCGAGGGGTCAGCCTCGCTCTGTACGTATCCTGCACGAGTCAAGGTGCCTGTGATCTCCCGGTTCCANGACCAAGCGGGCCTTGTAGCGTTCCAGTGAGCCATCAGGCTTCACTTTCTTGCGAAAGACCCACTTGACCTGAATCGCCTTCCTCCCCGGGGGAAGATCGACCAGCTCATAGACTCCGTGCTCTCGGATAGCACGAAGCTCATCCTCGCAAGCAGCTCGCCAGGCATCATAATCCTGCGATGAGAGAGCCTCCCTCAATGTGCCCGGATCAGGGGCCAGAGAGGGGGAACTCTGCGTGGCGAGTGCAGACGCCACAGTGTCGGGCTTGACAGCCACGAGGTCAGCTGCTGCGTCACAGGCGATATGGAACTCGCGAGTGACCAGATCGTGCCCGACGGGGCACGCTGGGTGTACCTCGGAAAGCTCAGTGCAGGCACTCAGGCCTAGGGCTTTTCTGCCTGGATCACCGCTCGCGATGCTGCGAGTGGGGCGCCTGGGTCCGGGACCCGACACCCGCTGAGCTCCGGAATCCAGTGGTCGAAGGCGACCACCGGGCTCACGAGAGTAACCGGAGGTCGAGGGACGCGCAGCAAGCGCAGTGACGGGCACGTCCATAGGGTCAGGGACAACCGCAGCAGGTGAGGACTGAGACGATGCAGCCGGGGATGCCGTGCGAGGAGACGCGTGTGTGGGGGACCGAGAGCTGGGGGTGCCAGCGGGTAAGGCCGGCCCGGACACTGAAAGGGTGTCAGTCGAAGCAGGGCCAGGCGTGGGCTGGACAAGGTCAGACGCCTGAGCAGGGGCGCTAGCAGGGACAGGCGTGGGCTGGACTGGGTCAGACGCCTAAGCAGGAGCGCTAGTAGGGACAGGTGATGATGCAGGAGGAGGCATGAGGGTCGTGGTGCCTGTAGGGTGTGAAGTGGGCAGCACAGGCGATATCTCTGGGCCAACGGCAATAATAGCCGGGTCGTCAAGTGCTGGAGACCGAGAGGGGGCTCGAGCGGACCCATCAGCCTGGCGACAAGTGGTCGACGGCGGAGAGATCTCCCCCATCCGCCGAGAACCCTCACAGGAAGGTACGTGGGCGGCAGAGAGGGCTGTGATGGAAGTCAGATCACGGTAAGTGAGTGACTCAAAAAACAGCGCGTCCCGAGACTCGATGACACGACGGCGAGTGGGGTCCCAGAAACGCCAGGCCTTCGACCGCGGGGAAATGCCGATGAAGGCACACAAGCGACCCCGAGGGGAGACCTTGGACCCCTGCTGGTCCTCGGTGTACCACACGGAGGCCAGGAAACCCCAGACGCGAGCGAGGCGAAGATCAGCACGGTGGCCAAACCAGAGCTTGTACGGTGTAATGTGGTCCGGAAGCGGACCATGCGGGAGGCGGTTCCATACCCAGGTCATGTAGGAGAAACCCTCGAAGGCAAAGGACTCCGGGAGACCACACTCAGACCGCATGGCGCGGACCGCATCCTCCATGGTGCGGTTCCAGCGCTCAGAGACACCGTTCTGCTGTGGGGTGGCAGGAGCGGAGACCTGGTGAAAAATGCCGTGCTCAGCAAAGAAGGCGTCCATCTCACCGAGGAACTCGCCACCGCGATCCGATCGGAAGGTGTGTAGCGTGTGGCGAGACTAACGCTCAGCCATCACGAGCCAGAGCCGAACCGCGAGGGCGGCGTCGCTCTTCTGACACAGACTGTAGACCCACCGCATCCGGGTGAAGTCATCAGTCAGTGTCAGAACATATCGGCCCCTCTCAGACACGGACTCAACCGGGAGAGGACCAAGCAGGTCCGAGTGGACCAACTCGAGAGGCCGCAGTGCTCGTGAACGCGAATCAGGGTAAGTGCACCGGTGCATCTTACCCTGAGCGCAAAAAAGGCAGTCGGTCTTGGGTGGCTTCTCGAAAGAAGCCNACAGACAGCAGGCTGAGCTCAAGATCAGGTACAAATAGCACGTCAGAGAGATACAAGGGGCCAGACGGACCATCGAAGCACACAACCCCAACACCGTGGACTGGTAAGGACTGACCAGAGCCTGTGCGAACGGAACGGACAGTCGTGACGGGACCAAGAACCACAAAGTCACTGCGACGACACGTCATGTGGTGAGTGGCACCGGAATCGATGATCCAAGTGCCACTGGGGTCACGACCGGTGGACGTCACTGTACAACGAGCAATGGAACACTCGGCATCAGAGGGACGCTGAGCCGTCAGTGGGACGGAACGACGTACATCACGAAGGTGAGACTCATGGATCCAGTCTGGGCAGTCAGGCCCATCCAAATCACATGCGGACTGTGCTCCCCCACACGTATCATCACGAGTCACGAAGGCGGATGAACAAGCAGTCTGTGACCCACTCGACGACGACAACACACTCGCACCTCCCTGCAAGCGAAGCGCCAGAAGATGACGTAGCTCGGCGATGGTGCAGTCACGTGGGTCTGGATCACTGCTGCTCGCTGGCGAGGAGGCAGGAACAGTTGCAGTCGTAGTCGCCGCGCGTCCCGAGGAGTGTGCGGACGACATGCCGGGCGCCGTACGAGCAGCATGGGCCGCCTGAAGTCCACGGGTGATGCGCCCCCAGTCAAGCGGCTGCTGGCACTCGGTGTAGCGATGGGCACCTCCACAGTTGTAGCAGTGGACGGAACGCCCACTGCTACCGCTGGATGACGACTGCTGTTGGCCCGATCCGCGCTTCCTGTTCTTCTTCTTCCCCTGGGCGGCTGCTGCGATGCCCTGCGTCTGCGTGGGTGTAGACGGGGCTGAGGAGGAGGAGGAAGATGAGGTCGTGGTGGAGGTGGATGAGGGTGACTGCAGGATGGAAGATGGTGGTGAGGCAACGACTGCTGCAACGAGGGACGTCTCCTGATGTGCTACTGCGGCCTCACCGGTCGACGTCACCTGGAGAAAAAGCTGATGCGCCCAAGGGAGCAGCTACATGGAGGCCGAGAAGGGCTCGAGGACGGCGTCGCTATACCGGTCAAAGATGTCGGTGTACTCCAGGCGAACTCCGAGCATGATCGCCCGGAGTGCCCACAGCTGTGTGCCCCGTGAGGTACCCAAGCGTGTGTAAATACGCATGGCGCGTCGCCAGTAATCCGCCGCAGGCTCCGCTGGTCCCTGACGAAGCGAATGGAAAGCGCGGATGTGGGACGCACGCGTGGCGTGCGTCTCTGAGGCCAGTAGGGACAGCGCCAGATCCCAGCCTCCACGAGGATCAGCTCCGGTGCCTGTGCCAGCCTCGCCAAGGAAGGGGCGGAAGTCGACGACAGTCTCGTGTGGCATAGCGTAGAGAAGTCCTCGCATGGCCCGGGCAGCTGTCGACACCTGTGCTGGGTCTGTAGTCTGGTATGGGCTGTGGTAGTAAGGCCAAACTCCCTCGGAGGTGGCCCACACCTGAAACAGGATCTCCCAGCAGTCAAACCCATCCTCGCTGATGTACCGTGGGGGTGGCGCCTCAAAGTCCTTTGGCTGCCGCTCCGTGGGAAGAGCAGCCGCAGGCTGAGGAGGGCGAGAGACAGGGAAGAAACCTGGAAGGGGGTGATCACCGAGANGCGTGCGTCTCTGCGGCCAGTAGGGACAGCGCCAGATCCCAGCCTCCACGAGGATCAGCTCCGGTGCCTGTGCCAGCCTCGCCAAGGAAGGGGCGGAAGTCGACGACAGTCTCGCGTGGCATAGCGTAGAGAAGTCCTCGCATGGCCCGGGCAGCTGTCGACACCTGTGCTGGGTCTGTAGTCTGGTATGGGCTGTGGTAGTAAGGCCAAACTCCCTCGGAGGTGGCCCACACCTGAAACAGGATCTCCCAGCAGTCAAACCCATCCTCGCTGATGTACCGTGGGGGTGGCGCCTCAAAGTCCTTTGGCTGCCGCTCCGTGGGAAGAGCAGCCGCAGGCTGAGGAGGGCGAGAGACAGGGAAGAAACCTGGAAGGGGGTGATCACCGAGAGAAGGAAATGACGGTCGTATCAGAGACGCAGGTGGGATCGCATACCCGTCTGCAGCTGACAGAGACGCTCCTGTAGAAGACGGATCTCCCGCTCCTGGGAATCATCCTCGAAACCTGGCATGAGTGGCTCGTCATCAAGGAGGTCCTCAGGTGGTGGAGAGACTGCGCCAGAAGGTGCGGGAGGCGGAACCCCGGCCATGGACACCCGGGTCGAGTACTGTGCGGATGCCACAAGAGCGGCAGCTCCCCCAGAAGTCCGTGAAGGAGCCATGGACTGAGCACGCAGAAGCTCAGTCAGCGTGCTAATCGAATCAGTCTGCTCTCGCTGCAGACGACTCATCTCCTCCTGCTGGCTGCGTAGGTCCGCGATAGCTTGCGAGCGAGGGCTGAGTACCTCTGGAGAGGAGGAGGAGGGACCAGCTGGCACCTTGTCCTTGTCGTCGGGCGAACTCATGTCGCCGCTCAGTATGGGACGACAGGTCAAGTTTGTCGGATTTTAGTACCGTCTGCGTTTCTCGAGGCGTTGCAATGCTGGCAACTTTTGACCTTCCGGCCAAAAATTTGCCTAAGTATGGTGCTGACGTCAGCAGGTGGTTGCTGATGTCAGCACGACCTGATGACGTCAGCAAGCAGAATGCTGACGTCAGCGTCGACGCTGACGTTTATTTTTTTCTTGTCACGGTTCTGCCGCTGCGCGGTGGAGCGCGGCAGCTCCGCGGAAGCTGCGTAGCAGCTTCCGCCCAGCTGCTGTTGTAGCTGTGCTGTCAGCTGCAGCAGCAGCTGCGTAGCTGCGTGTGCAGCGGTGGCAGCAGCGGCTGCGCTGCTGCTGCTGCTGCTGCACGCGGCGGCTGCTGCTGCGCGCGGCGCTGCTGCTGCGCGCTGCAGCTGCTGCTGGCTGCCGCCGCCGCACTCAGCTGCTGGCTGCCGCCGCCGCGCGCTGCTGCTGCTGCCACTGTTGCGCTGCTGCTGCCGCCGCGACTGCCGCTGCTGCTGCTGTGCCGCTGCCGCTGCTGCGCTGCTGCTGCCGACGCCGCTGCTGCGCTGCTGCTACCGCCGCTGCTGCCGCCGCTGCTGCCACGCTGTTGTGGCGGCCGCTGCTGCTGCACGGCTGCCGCCGCCGCCTCTACTGCTGCTGCTCTGCTGCTGCGGCTGTGAGGGGGAAGTGGCGGCTGCACGCACCACAGCCGCCACACACCTCTGCGTGGCGGTACGTGCTGCTGCTGCTGCCTCAGCAACTGCGATCTCACGTGGTGGGTGGAGTGCGCGGACGGCGAACGGCCGTCTCCAACAGGTCCCAGAAGGTCTGCTGCAGCGGTGACTCTCATTGCTGCTGCTCTGCTGCGTCTCTGCTGCGCAGCTCAGTGAGAACTGTCTCACTGCTCTGATACCATGAGAAAGTGCGTAGAAGCTTCCTAGCAACACGGCCGCTGACCGGGCGTCAGTGCCTAGTTAGACGGTGACGACAATCACAGGTCGTACACACAGCGGCAAGGGTTTGGCTAGGAGACACAAGTCAAAGTGTCAGAATGCTTCAATATAGCATATGCAGAGAGAAATGACAAATGACAGGTCCAGGGCATAAATACCTGCCGCGGCGCACGGCGGGTGTCGCACGCGGCAGTCCNTGGCCGTAACTCTGCGCACACATGTCAGAATCCTACGCCGTCTGAACCTAGACGTGCAGAATCAAAAGACGCACGCAACGACTGGTCACATGCATGCATCCATCGACTGACAACGAGTATATAATGCAAAAACATGCAAATGGGCCTCATGCCCAGTCCGCCGAAAGGCGCCTGCAAGACGTAGAAGGCACAGCAAGGAGTCCCGGTGACGTCTGGGGCTCTGGAACAGTGGTCGGGCAGCTCCAGACAGGTAGTCCGCCGCCTGTCGTCGCGCCGGTGTCACCAGGGCCGCCTGCCTCAGGGATCTGCACGAGTATGGACACGGCCGAGTGGTCACAGTAAACTGTACAGGAACGGCACAAAGCACAACACATCTCACTCTGCATGACTAAGCTATTGGAGCTTATGAGACTTTGCGTGTCTCTCTAGCCATACCGTGTTGTTTCTTGCACCTGCTTGTTTGCGCGCTTGCTGACTGGTCAATGTCGCCACGTCAGTAGTAGCAAGGTTAGGAAGCTTCTTTGTAATTTCTCACCAAGCGAGTGTAGAAAAACTGCAGTGCACCCCCGGAAGCATCTCGGACGTCGTGGCAGCTGTTTAGTAGCTGCAAGCGGGTGGGGTCACCACCCGGCGGTCCTCCGACGCCAGTTAGGCGAGCATTAGGGATCTTCACGACCCAAGACGGGTTGAGTGTTCAGAGTACGATATGCAGACAGATGGGGACGAGCCACATCACAAGTGGAAGTGTATGTGGCGAGTTTGGAGTAGCGTAGACCTCCCTGTGTGGCCTTCCAGGTTGGAAGGATCCCGTACCTCTGTCTCTCTTTCAAGGTTCAGGCCTTGATGGAGAGATTGCTTCGTGTGCATTGGCCTCGGCTTTATTGTTTTGTGCAGAGTATGCAAAAAATCTCATTTGGACACTCCACATGGGACAGGCATGGAAATATATTTTCATAGCCATGACGCATTGAATTCAGGTCGAAATCTGCGCTCGAAATCCTGTTGACTTGACACAAACGGTGCATGCGCGGTGCAAAAGTAAGTTGTGCCCAAGCACAAAACAGGATTACTCAACCAATTTCCCCGGGGAAAAAGGACCTTAAGCCATAGGTCTTGGACAGCTCGTGCATCGTTGCGTAGGACACATGTTGGCCTGCATTTATGAACAAGGGACAGCCATCCGATGAACATCGGCGCCAGCGCGGCGTTGCCTGGTGCTGATCTGTTGGTGCTCAGAATAGTGTCCGTTTGGTGACGCGCATACGGCCACCTTTCCGCCGCCAACCCAGGGTCATCCGCGGGCGGACCGCGCAGCGTCAGCATTTGTCGGAGGTTTCCCTATCAAATGTTTTGTCGGACAAGTATGTCCAGAAATGCTGGCCTGAGGACGATTCCCTCCGAAAACCCTGTTGGTACACCGAGTTCCAGGGTTTATCCAGCGGGACCAATGCAGGAACAGATTGATTTTGCCGTTCTATCCGACGTAACAGGAGGATCGCACGGCCTGAGTCCAGATTCGACTCAAGCGGTCCGCTGAAAGCATAGCGTCCGACGTTCGATCGACGTCGTGAACATTCAAAGCAATTTGCATCGTCGATGTTGCTCAAACGTTGGCGTATCAGCTGCAGGTTAGCGGTTGGGGACCTGCTGCTCCTTGCCGCACAAGCAAGCTTCCATATACGCACGATGGTAGCTGAAGCTGCTCTGTGAGCGTCAAGATTAGGCACCGTGTTGATGTCCTGGAGATGCGAGCATCTAGATACTGATGGAGGTTGTTTCGTTGCAACAGACGCTACAGACCAGACGAGTGTCGCATTTTCTCCTGGCCTCCATTCTGCGCTGGCGTCAGGTAGATTTCTCCGGCCGGCATAGATTTTCATCGCCTAGACATCTTCAGCATGCACCG
>SZWC01024582.1:26103-36460 GCA_023375785.1 Penium margaritaceum | reverse complement strand
TGCAGTTGCAATGACATGTGCAGTTGCAATGACATGTGCAGTTGCAATTACATGTGCAGTTGCAATGACATGTGCAGTTCCAAGGACATGTACAGTTGCAATGACATGTGCAGTCGCAATGACATGTGCAGTTGCAATGACATGTACAGTTGCAATGACATGTGCAGTTGCAATGACATGTGCAGTTGCAATGACATGTGCAGTTGCAATGACATGTACAGTTGCAATGACATGTGCAGTTGCAATGACATGTGCAGTTGCAATGACAAGTGCAATTGCAATGACATGTGCAGTTGCAATGACATGTACAGTTGCAATGACATGTACAGTTGCAATGACATGTGCAGTTGCAATGACATGTACAGTTGCAATGACATGTGCAGTTGCAATGACCTGTGCCGTTGCAATGACATGTGCAGTTGCAATGACATGTGCAGTTGCGATGACCTGTGCCGTTGCAATGACATGTGCAGTTGCAATGACATGTGCAGTTGCGATGACATGTACAGTTGCAATGACATGTACAGTTGCAATGACATGTACAGTTGCAATGACATGTACAGTTGCAATGACATGTGCAGTTGCAATGACATGTACAGTTGCAATGACATGTGCAGTTGCAATGACATGTACAGTTGCAATGACATGTGCAGTTGCAATGACATGTACAGTTGCAATGACATGTGCAGTTGCAATGACATGTGCAGTTGCAATGACATGTGCAGTTGCAATGACATGTGCAGTTGCAGTGAAATGTACAGTTGCAATGACATGTACAGTTGCAATGACATGTGCAGTTGCAATGACATGTACAGTTGCAATGACATGTGCAGTTGCAATGACATGTACAGTTGCGATGACATGTGCAGTTGCAATGACATGTACAGTTGCAATGACATGTGCAGTTGCAATGACATGTACAGTTGCAATGACATGTACAGTTGCGATGACATGTGCAGTTGCAATGACATGTACAGTTGCAATGACATGTGCAGTTGCGATGACATGTGCAGTTGCAATGACATGTACAGTTGCAATGACATGTGCAGTTGCAATGACATGTACAGTTGCGACGACATGTGCAGTTGCAATGACATGTACAGTTGCAATGACATGTACAGTTGCAATGACATGTGCAGTTGCAATGACATGTGCAGTTGCAATGACATGTGCAGTTGCCATGACATGTGCAGTTGCAATGACATGTGCAGTTGCAATGACATGTGCAGTTGCAATGACATGTACAGTTGCGATGACATGTGCAGTTGTAATGACATGTGCAGTTGCAATGACATGTACAGTTGCGATGACATGTGCAGTTGCAATGACATGTGCAGTTGCAATGACATGTACAGTTGCAATGACATGTACAGTTGCAATGACATGTGCAGTTGCAATGACATGTACAGTTACAATGACATGTGCAGTTGCAATGACATGTGCAGTTGCAATGACATGTGCAGTCGCAATGACATGTGCAGTTGCAATGACATGTGCAGTTGCAATGACATGTGCAGTTGCCATGACATGTGCAGTTGCAATGACATGTGCAGTCGCAATGACATGTGCAGTTGCAATGACATGTCCAGTCGCAATGACATGTACAGTTGCAATGACATGTGTAGTTGCAATGACATGTACAGTTACAATGACATGTGCAGTTGCAATGACATGTCCAGTCGCAATGACATGTACAGTTGCAATGACATGTGTAGTTGCAATGACATGTACAGTTACAATGACATGTGCAGTTGCAATGACATGTCCAGTCGCAATGACATGTACAGTTGCAATGACATGTGTAGTTGCAATGACATGTACAGTTACAATGACATGTGCAGTTGCAATGACATGTCCAGTCGCAATGACATGTACAGTTGCAATGACATGTGTAGTTGCAATGACATGTACAGTTACAATGACATGTGCAGTTGCAATGACATGTCCAGTCGCAATGACATGTACAGTTGCAATGACATGTGTAGTTGCAATGACATGTACAGTTACAATGACATGTGCAGTTGCAATGACATGTCCAGTCGCAATGACATGTACAGTTGCAATGACATGTGTAGTTGCAATGACATGTACAGTTACAATGACATGTGCAGTTGCAATGACATGTCCAGTCGCAATGACATGTACAGTTGCAATGACATGTGTAGTTGCAATGACATGTACAGTTACAATGACATGTGCAGTTGCAATGACATGTCCAGTCGCAATGACATGTACAGTTGCAATGACATGTGTAGTTGCAATGACATGTACAGTTACAATGACATGTGCAGTTGCAATGACATGTCCAGTCGCAATGACATGTACAGTTGCAATGACATGTGTAGTTGCAATGACATGTACAGTTACAATGACATGTGCAGTTGCAATGACATGTCCAGTCGCAATGACATGTACAGTTGCAATGACATGTGTAGTTGCAATGACATGTACAGTTACAATGACATGTGCAGTTGCAATGACATGTCCAGTCGCAATGACATGTACAGTTGCAATGACATGTGTAGTTGCAATGACATGTACAGTTACAATGACATGTGCAGTTGCAATGACATGTCCAGTCGCAATGACATGTACAGTTGCAATGACATGTGTAGTTGCAATGACATGTACAGTTACAATGACATGTGCAGTTGCAATGACATGTCCAGTCGCAATGACATGTACAGTTGCAATGACATGTGTAGTTGCAATGACATGTACAGTTACAATGACATGTGCAGTTGCAATGACATGTCCAGTCGCAATGACATGTACAGTTGCAATGACATGTGTAGTTGCAATGACATGTACAGTTACAATGACATGTGCAGTTGCAATGACATGTCCAGTCGCAATGACATGTACAGTTGCAATGACATGTGTAGTTGCAATGACATGTACAGTTACAATGACATGTGCAGTTGCAATGACATGTCCAGTCGCAATGACATGTACAGTTGCAATGACATGTGTAGTTGCAATGACATGTACAGTTACAATGACATGTGCAGTTGCAATGACATGTCCAGTCGCAATGACATGTACAGTTGCAATGACATGTGTAGTTGCAATGACATGTACAGTTACAATGACATGTGCAGTTGCAATGACATGTCCAGTCGCAATGACATGTACAGTTGCAATGACATGTGTAGTTGCAATGACATGTACAGTTACAATGACATGTGCAGTTGCAATGACATGTCCAGTCGCAATGACATGTACAGTTGCAATGACATGTGTAGTTGCAATGACATGTACAGTTACAATGACATGTGCAGTTGCAATGACATGTCCAGTCGCAATGACATGTACAGTTGCAATGACATGTGTAGTTGCAATGACATGTACAGTTACAATGACATGTGCAGTTGCAATGACATGTCCAGTCGCAATGACATGTACAGTTGCAATGACATGTGTAGTTGCAATGACATGTACAGTTACAATGACATGTGCAGTTGCAATGACATGTCCAGTCGCAATGACATGTACAGTTGCAATGACATGTGTAGTTGCAATGACATGTACAGTTACAATGACATGTGCAGTTGCAATGACATGTCCAGTCGCAATGACATGTACAGTTGCAATGACATGTGTAGTTGCAATGACATGTACAGTTACAATGACATGTGCAGTTGCAATGACATGTCCAGTCGCAATGACATGTACAGTTGCAATGACATGTGTAGTTGCAATGACATGTACAGTTACAATGACATGTGCAGTTGCAATGACATGTCCAGTCGCAATGACATGTACAGTTGCAATGACATGTGTAGTTGCAATGACATGTACAGTTACAATGACATGTGCAGTTGCAATGACATGTCCAGTCGCAATGACATGTACAGTTGCAATGACATGTGTAGTTGCAATGACATGTACAGTTACAATGACATGTGCAGTTGCAATGACATGTCCAGTCGCAATGACATGTACAGTTGCAATGACATGTGTAGTTGCAATGACATGTACAGTTACAATGACATGTGCAGTTGCAATGACATGTCCAGTCGCAATGACATGTACAGTTGCAATGACATGTGTAGTTGCAATGACATGTACAGTTACAATGACATGTGCAGTTGCAATGACATGTCCAGTCGCAATGACATGTACAGTTGCAATGACATGTGTAGTTGCAATGACATGTACAGTTACAATGACATGTGCAGTTGCAATGACATGTCCAGTCGCAATGACATGTACAGTTGCAATGACATGTGTAGTTGCAATGACATGTACAGTTACAATGACATGTGCAGTTGCAATGACATGTCCAGTCGCAATGACATGTACAGTTGCAATGACATGTGTAGTTGCAATGACATGTACAGTTACAATGACATGTGCAGTTGCAATGACATGTCCAGTCGCAATGACATGTACAGTTGCAATGACATGTGTAGTTGCAATGACATGTACAGTTACAATGACATGTGCAGTTGCAATGACATGTCCAGTCGCAATGACATGTACAGTTGCAATGACATGTGTAGTTGCAATGACATGTACAGTTACAATGACATGTGCAGTTGCAATGACATGTCCAGTCGCAATGACATGTACAGTTGCAATGACATGTGTAGTTGCAATGACATGTACAGTTACAATGACATGTGCAGTTGCAATGACATGTCCAGTCGCAATGACATGTACAGTTGCAATGACATGTGTAGTTGCAATGACATGTACAGTTACAATGACATGTGCAGTTGCAATGACATGTCCAGTCGCAATGACATGTACAGTTGCAATGACATGTGTAGTTGCAATGACATGTACAGTTACAATGACATGTGCAGTTGCAATGACATGTCCAGTCGCAATGACATGTACAGTTGCAATGACATGTGTAGTTGCAATGACATGTGCAGTTGCAAGGACATGTGCAGTTGCAACGACATGTACAGTTGCAATGACATGTACAGTTGCAATTACATGTGCAGTTGCAATGACACGTGCAGGTGCAATGACATGTGCAGTTGCGATGACATGTACAGTTGCGATGACATGTGCAGTTGCGATGACATGTGCAGATGCAATGACATGTGCAGTTGCAATGACATGTGCAGTTGCAATGACATGTGCAGTTGCAATGACATGTGCAGTTGCAATGACATGTGCAGGTGCAATGACATGTGCAGTTGAAATGACATGTGCAGGTGCAATGACATGTGCAGTTGCGATGACATGTACAGTTGCGATGACATGTGCAGTTGCGATGACATGTGCAGTTGCAATGACAGGTGCAGTTGCAATGACATGTGCAGTTGCAATGACATGTGCAGTTGCAATGACATGTGTAGTTGCAATGACATGTGCTGTGCTCAGTGTTGTACTGCCAACATCGAACCACAACGATGTGCATATCGGCACATCGTTGTGATCTTCAGGCACAACGCCACCTCGGCAACCCCGGAAGGGGTGTGTAAGGGTCATTGAAACTTGCACAGTTCTCTCTTTGGAAGCGTTCACAGATGTAGCATTGCACATTTTGATGCACATGCAATGTGGCAATATTATACACCATCACCACATATGGTGACAGCATGCAAAGCATGCCTGTGGGCCCTTAAAATATACATGTAAAGACAAAAATTTAAACTATTCCTTTTATGATGGCATGCATCTGGCCCATTGTGCTACAAGTTCAACGAACACACATATTTCTGTACCATTGAACCATGTGTATGCTACACATTTCATGTGTATGTTTCACACATTCCCTAGTTTCTATACATTCATTCCATGTGTTCCGTGTATTGCTCAACTCTGAAAAACCATGCGATTCAGATGCAGAGGAAGAGAAATGGCAGCATGTTGAGTTCTCACAAGCTTCGAATTCATCATGGACAAAGTTTCCATGTAGACAACACCCCCTATCCCCACCTAAACCTCCCAACAGTCTACCGCTCCCGAAGGCGCTTGCTACCCTTGTTGCCATTAGCATCACCTTGGCTGGTGCCACTGGCAACTGCCTTGGTAGAGGACATGGATGTCCGTTTTTTGGCACTAGTAGGGCCCTTGCTAGCTGCAGGGCCCTTGCCACTTGTAGGGTCGTTGCCACCTACCGGGCCCTTGCCACTAGCAGCGCCCTTGCCACCAACAGCACCTTTGCCACCTACTGCGCCTTTGCCACCTGCAGCACCTCTTCCACCAGCAGCTCCCTTGCCACCTGCTGCTTTGCGGCTGCTGGCACGTGCACCAACTTCACGTGTACCTGCAACTGCAAGAGAAACATCACCCGCAGCAGCAGCACCAGCCCCAGCAGCATTGCCAGCAGCATCGTCATCAGCATCTCCAGCAGCGTCTTCAGCAGTGTCGTCAGCAGCGTCAGCAGCGTCAGCAGCGTCAGCAGCGTCAGCAGCGTCACAAGTGTCAGCAGCATCAGCAGCATCACAAGTGTCAGCAGCTTCGTCACCAGCATCATCAGCACCGCCAGCAGCATCATCGCCAGCGTCATCACCAGCACAGCTTACATTGCCATCAGCATCATCAGCACCGCCAGAATTGCCATCTGCTGCGCTTGCATTGGCAGGAGCATCGTCTGAGGGAGGACCACTGTCTTCCTCCACCATGGCACGAGTGCGCACTTGACGTGCATAGGAGGGAGTATCCTCTGCCAGACCAGTGTGGCGTGGCTACTGCTCATTGGTTTGCATGTCTTTTCCACCTCCCTCCTCATCCTCCTCCCCTTCCACGTACGCCTCTTCTTCCTCCATGTCATTATCCTCACTCTCAGCTTTTCCTCCAGCATCCTCCTCTTCCTCCTCGTCCTCAACATCTGGCACCAGCTCGCCGTCATCCTCACTGTCGGAGTCCTCAGCCTGCAGCCAGTTCATGTCACGTCCACAGCGTGGCTTTGTGCGTTTGTAGTGCTTGCGGAGGCGCACATTGCAGCGCACCAGCATTTCCAGCGTGCTCACATGGAGGCGGTTTCGGCGCGCAGTGTGGATCAGTTGGTGGGTGGAGAAGATTCTCTCACAGTCACACGAGGCACATGGCTGAGAGAGCAGCTTGATGGAGAGCTCACGCAGATTTGGCAGCTGAACAAGGTGGAGGGAGGACCACTCGTACGGCTGCAACGCCTTCGCCACCACCTTGTCCACTGCTGCCCTCGCCTTGTCGCTCAGGCGTCGAGTAGTCACTGGGATGACCTCCACAGTGACGTGGCCGGCCTGAAAGGCCTCCACCTCTTTCTGCAAGTCAGCCTGCTTCGGTGCAGGGACGAGGGCCTCCACCACTTGTGCCCAACTTGCAACCATGCTGACATCACCCCCCTAGTCATTCCCAAAGTGTGTGGGATGCACACGGCGTGCAGCCACGTACAGGGGGCATGCCATATCCTTCGTCCACCATGCCTTCAGCCTTTCCACCGCTAGCTTCACATGTTGCGCTGCAACGCGTGCTGGCTTGCGGCCTCTGGGTTTGCTCAGGGCCTTCAACGCTGCCGTGCAGTCGAGGAGCCCTTCGTAGATTTTGCCTGCAGCGCCATCCGGGGAGTCTGCAATGCAGAGTACCTCAACAAGCGGGTTGAAGAGGTCACGGAGCTCGCAAACATGCAGCCAGAAAACACGGCGGCAGACGATTTTTCGCAGCTCCTTGCGCTGCTTGAACGCCCCATCTCTCCTGCTGCCCATCTCCCTCCACGTGTCAGAGTTCACAAGTTTGAGGAGGAAAGGCCACATGTCAAGCATGCGCTGTGTGACGATGTGGGCTGATGCGAAACAAGTGTCACCGCGGCAGTAGCACCCGCCCCCCACTCTGCTGCTTCAGCCATGCACGGGGCATGTCGTTGTTGCGGAAAAAGTTAACCACGCGCTCCACCCTGCTCAGAACCCCAGCCGTCCAATCACTCTTGCAAACATCCTTCATCACAAGATCCACGTTAAGGGCACAGCAGCCCTGCCACGGGACGCCCGGGTACTTCTGCTTCAGGTTCTCAAACGCTTGCTTGTTGACTGCGGTGTTGTCACAGACGACGGACATGACGTGCTTTGCCCCCACCGCCACAATCGCGTCCGCAATGGCAGCGGAAACGTGGTCTGCGTTGCGAATGATGTCAATGGCATCCTTAGAGAAGACGTGATAAGTGCCCTCGGCATTCACAGCCATTGCGTTGTAAATTGGGCGTTGCTGCACATCAGCCCACTCGTCCACTGCAAGGGAGACCCCGTAGGTTGGCCAACCCTGCTTCAGCGATGCATCCAACCCCTCCAATTTCACATCCAGCTCCGGCAGCAGCTCAGACACCACCCTGCCACGGTTAGGGAGGCGGAAGTTCGACGTTGTGTTTCATGCAGTCCTCACCATTTCCAAAGAGCAGTGGCTCTCTGCTGAAAGAGATCGGAAGTGCTGCACTCGCCATGAGCTTTGTGATTGCCATCTGGCAGGCATTGTTTGCTGCTGTGTCAACATGCGCACGCATGCTTGGTCTTATTTTTTCTAAAACGCTTTGCAAAGCGTTTAGAAAAAGTAAGACCTGCTTGTCTGCACCAGTCCCGCCACCCTCTGCAGAGAGGGAGGTGTCTCCTGTGATGATGGCGCATGGAGCACGTGCTGCTGCTGCTGCTGCTGTGGCGGTGGTGTCTGCTGCTGAGCCTCCTACTGCAGCCCGTAGTCGTCGTCGTCTTCGGCAGGAAGTCCAGCCCGCTCCAAGGCCGCGGCACTCTCACGCTGCTCCCAAAGTGTTCCCCATGCAGCTGGCTTCTGGCTTGTCCCCCAGCTGTCCCCAAGCCCATTGTACAGCCTGGGATTCACCGGCTCCCATCCATGCGGTGGTCGTTGCTTGCGCTCCAAGCCCGGTGCATCACGCGCAAGCGGAGGAGGATAATCGTAACAGCCAACATCACGGTTTGCTTCTCCAAAATGCCCCCTGATTCTGTCGCACGTGCCACTCAAAGTGACCCCACATGAACCACCGGAACGCCTGGCAGGGGTTGGCACAGGCAGACAGGGGCATGACAGTGCAAGTGTGAGGAAATCCCCATGGAGGCGTCCCACGGGAGCAGCGTTGAAGTCTGCTTGGGTGAAGCAGAGGATGGAACCCTGTGGAGAGAAGCCCTGGACAGTCGATGACCCAACGTTTGAGGAGGAGCTCGCGGGTCCCTTCTTGGGCGGCATGATGGCCTCATGTGGACGAGGCCTCTGGGCCTCGTCCAAGACCTAAGTGTCAAGAAGTGAAAACGAACAGAGCGAGTGTTTGTGTCCGGACTTTGAGCAACCTCTCGGAGCTCTCCGTTGGCCGTCGGCTGATAGCCGATGGCCATCCGAGTGCCGACAGTCGATGGCTGATGGCCCATTAGCCAAGCGGTCACCCATCAGTGATGGGTGACAAGCCATCGGTGATGGTGGATGGGCGACGAGCCATCGGTGATGGACAATGGCCGTCTGGCAGATCGGATCGTTGAAAAGCAATCCGCGTATCAACGGACGTTGCTCTGTCCGATGATCATTGGCAGTGATCATCGGACAGGACTGCACATGCAGTGTTTCACAGCATGGGCATGATGTCCGAGGGTCAGACTGGTTGGGTGCATCAATGCATTTGTTATTGTCGTTCAAAATTTGGACTTCAAAGTTCGAACGGTCGACTTCTCATGCTTGTTAACTTCTCCCACAACGACATAGTAATCTTAGAAATACGTACCTTGAACCACGTAAACCACGCACGGTTTGCTGGAAACCGTGAAGGTGTTGTTGATTTGAAACAAACATGCACCACACCCTCAAAATCGTAGCGACATGGCAGTCCCAGCTGGACGGCGCACTCAAGCAAAGGCATCTGAAATGTCCACGTGGAGTGACATGTCCTTCAGTTGCATTCATAAAGTGCCATATGCCACATTCTCAGGGTTCGTTTGTATGGCACATGCCATATTGACAGGATACGTTTGTATGGCACATGCCATATTGACAGGATACGTTTGTATGGCACATGCCATATTGACAGGATACGTTTGTATGGCACATGCCATATTGACAGGATACGTTTGTGTCCCCATTCAGTGGATGAGGGCATGGGACCTTCATGCACCATCAACTTTGGTGATAAGGTTCTTAGGTCGACCTGAACCCGCACACCTGAAGTTGTGAAAAAAGGCCGAGACCGAAGTCACCTGCGAGAGTCCCACACATTTTGGCCACGGAAACAGGTTTCGCGTGAAAACGGCCTCGGCACCCCGATGCACATCGATGCCCCATCGATGTGCATCAGAGTGCCGAGGCCGTTGTGATCCGATCACAACGGACGCCGAGGACAACACTGGCTGTGCTGTGATAAGCTGTGCTGTGCTGTGCTGTGCTGTGCTGTGGTGGCGGAGGTTCAACCCACCCCAGTCACCTGCAG
>SZWC01024582.1:0-20008 GCA_023375785.1 Penium margaritaceum | reverse complement strand
GCTCAGGGAAAGATGCACCGGTGCACTTACCCTGATTCGCGTTCCCGAGCGCTGAGGCCACTCGAGTTGGTCCACTCGGACCTGCTTGGTCCTCTCCCGGTCAAGTCCCTGTCCGAGAGGGGCCGATATGTTCTGATGCCGACTGATGACTTCACCCGGATGCGGTGGGTCTACAGTCTGCGTCAGAAGAACGACGGCGCTCTTGCGGTTCGGCTCTGGCTCGTGATGACTGACCGGAGCTCAGCGAGCGCCGGGTCCCGGACCCAGGCGTTCCTCTCGCAACATCGCGAGCGATGATCCAGGCACAAAGGCCTTTGGCCTGAGTGTCCGCACTGAGCTTTCAAAGGTACACCCAGCGTGCCCCATAGGGCACGACCTGGTCACTCGCGAGTTCCATATTGTTTGTGACGCAGCAGCTGATCTCATGGCCGTCAGGCCTGACACTGAGGCGTGTGTACTTGCCACGCAGAGTTCCCCCTCCTTGGCGCCTGGCCCGGGCACATTGAGGGAAGCTTCCTCATCGTAGGATGCTGATGCCTGGCGAGCTGCTTGCGAGGATGAGCTTCGCGCTATCCGAGAGCACAGAGTCTACGAGCTGGTTGACCTTCCCCCTGGGAGAAAGGCGATTCAGGTCAAGTGGGTCTTTTGCAAGAAAGTGAAGCCGGATGGCTCACTGGAACGCTACAAGGCCCGCTTGGTCATCAAGGGGTTCTCTCAGATTGAGGGAGATGATTACACTGACACCTTTGCCCCTGTCGGCCGCATGACCTCAGCTCGAGCTCTGTTCGGTGTAGTGGCTCAGCATGACTGGGAACTACACCAGATGGATGTGAACAACGCGTTCCTCCATGGCTCTTTGGATGAGGAGATCCACGTGACTCAGCCACCAGGCTTTTAGGACTGTGACAAGGTCTGGCACTTGCGCAAGTCCTTGTACGACCTCAAGCAGTCTCCACGGTGTTGGAACCGGGAGATCACTGGTACCTTGACTCGCGCATGATACGTACAAAGCAAGGCAGACCCCTCACTCTTCATCCTACCAACACCCGAGCGGTTCACAGCCATCCTGGTCTATGTTGATGACCTTCTGATCGCGTCTGCGTCCCTGGAGGCCGTGAAGGAGGCCAAGGCTGTCCTGTAGACCGCCTACAGGATGAAGGACCTCGGTCCTGCATCAGTGTTTCTTAACATGGAGATCGTGCGAGATCATAGACATCGGACACTGTTGCTGCATCAGGCCCGATACGCACGAGTCGTGGGGGAGCGCTTTAGCGATCTCCTTGGTGCAGTGCCCACTGCTTCCACATCCCTCATACCTGATGGGTAGGATGCCTTGAAGGTGGATGACCCTACACAGCTGGGGGAGACAGTGGACGTGACCTTGTACCTCCATCTTATCGGATCTCTGATGTACCTGGCCACTACCACGCGTCCCGACATCGCGTTCGCCGTCAACCTCCTCCCTCAATTCTCGCAGGCTCCACGTGCGAGAGCTCTTCACGCGGCTGTACGAGTGGTACGTTACGTGGTCTCTATGCCGTATTTCGGACTCTGCTTTCGTCGGCAGTGTTCGGTGGTCCTTGACGGCTACACTGACAGCAACTGGGCTTGAAGCCCTAACGGGCGCAGTCGCACTGGCTACGTGTTTCTGCTCGGTGGTACCGCTTCGTGTTGGCAAAGCGGGAAGCAAGGCTACATCGCACGTAGCTCGTCGGAGGCAGAGTATGTGGCTTTGGGGGCAGGGGCTGCTAAGGCAGTTTGGCTGCAGCGCTTGTTTCTTGAGCTTGGGCACTCAGTACCCGCCATTGTGCTACATTGGGACAACCAGAGTGCTCTCGCCATTGCGAAGAACTCTAGTGTCTTTCATGCTCGCACAAAGCACATTGCGGTTGAGCATCACTTCGTTCGTGATCTGGTGGAGGGAGGCGTGATCTCCATCATGTGGGTTGGAACTGACTTGCAACGTGCTGATTTCTTGACGAAGGCACTTGCCCGCAGAAAGTTCCTGGTGGCCATTCGTTCTGTTGGGCTTCACCCCGTGCATGACAATGGTTGAGTGTGGGATGTACGTTTGCGTCTCATCTGTCTGTGTCACCCACTATGTGGTTGTACCAGTGCTGCACGCGTATGGACATGCGTACCATCGGGTCATGGGGGAATGTTGTGCTTTGTGCCATTCCTGTACAGTTTACTGTGACCACTCGGCCGTGTCCATACTCGTGCAGATCCCTGAGGTAGGCGACCCTGGTGACACCGGCGCTACGTTTTGCAGGCGCCTTTCGGCGGACTGGCCATGAGGCCTATTTGCATGTTTTTGCATTGTATGCTCACTGTCAGTCAATGGATGCATGCATGTGACTAGTCGCTGCGTTTGTCTTTTGATTCCGCATGTCTAGGTTCAGACGGCGTAGGATTCTCACATGTGTGCGCAGAGTTATGGCCAAAACAGTGGTTTTGGGCCGGTTTTAGGACAGCTCTTGGACTGCCGCGTGCAACACCCGCCGTGCGCTGCGTCAGGTATTTATGCCTTGGACCTGTCAGTTGTCATTTCTCTCTGCATATGCTAAATTGAAGCATTCTGACACTTTGCCTTGTGTCTCCTAGCCAAACCCTTGCCGTTGTGTGTACGACCTGTGACTGTCGTCACCGTCTGACCACGCAATGACGCCCGGTCAGCGGCCGTGTTGCTAGGAAGCTTCTACGTGCTTTCTCTGAACGGTGTTTGGTCGCGGAGTTTGTTGGTTTGTGTGGCTTCCACCTGTCACGTTCGGCATTGCTACCTTACCGATATACCCACATCCAGGGTATATGGTGGAGGAGAGCGTGACAACACGACAGGCCTCCGGGGTGTCTCGATACTTCTCCAGCACGTACGACAGCGCCTGTGAGACGCACTCGATGCGTTCTGGTAGCCCTGTGGGCTTGTCGGGAGGTAGGAGAGTTTTCTCGGTGGGTTGAGACCCGCGCACCCGGTGGACTATACTGGTGTGACGAGGAGACCCAATGGCTGTTGTGGGGCTTCCGATGTTCGGAAAGCCGTGCGTGATGTCTGGACGCTAATTGTGAGATTTTCTGGCACTGTTCCTATTTTCTCCATGGTCGAGACCCGGGTACTCGGAGAGCTGTTCCGGTGCCTCGAGGAGACTACCGTTATTGTTATTGTGGTGTACGCAGTTTGTTCTCCCCGCTGACCCGTCTGGACTCAGCGGGGGTGACGGGGCCCGGTGCGGCTAGCTGCCGACGCCCCTACTTAAGCCCGTTAGGGGCTCATTTGTGCTCTCTCCTTCTTCTTTACATTCAGCGTTCCAAACTTAGCCATATTCTTGCCGTCTTACATCGCACTCACACACACACCTCATGTTCGTTTTTGCATGGGCCTGCATGCCCTTAAAACTATTTCCAATTTGGTATCAGAGCACAGGGGGGTGTGTGAGCAGCAGAAGCAGCAACAGTGGGCGGAATGCAAAGAGAACGCGCCATGTGGCGCCACGCCGGCAGCAGCGTGAGGGAGCACAAAACGAGTGCAAGTGAACGCCACAGGGGTGGTGAGCCGCGAAAAGGAGCAATAGCGACTGCGGCGGCAACAGCAAAAGCAAGAGCAGCAGCAGCCACTACAGCAGCGGCGACAGCAGTAGTAGCGTCGACAGTAGCAACAGCGTCGGCAGCAGCAGCAGCATAGTGCAGCAGTAGCAACAGGAGCGTGCAGTACTAGCAACAGAGGCGAAAGCAGCTACAGCAGCACATTAGCCGCTATCGCAACAGTGTCAGCAGCAGCTGCTACTACAGCAACGGCGGTAGAAGCAGCAACGTGCAGCAGTGACAGTAGCAGTAGCAGCGTGCAGCAGTAGCAGCCGCGGCGGCAGCAGCAAGCAGCAACAGGAGCTCTTGTGCAGAGCAGCAGCAGTAGCATATAGCAGCAGCAGCTACTGCAGCAGCGGCGGCAGCAGAAGCAACATACAGCAGTAGCAGCCGCGGCGGCAGTAGTAAGCAGCAACAGCTGCTGCGCAGAGGAGCAGCAGCAACAGAAGCAGCAGAAGCAGCAGCAGCAACCGCAGTAGCTACACCTGCCGCTGCAGCTGCTGTTGCCGCTGCGAGGAGGGCCGCGCAGCCCTCCTCTGAGGGGGGGGGGGCTCTGAAGGGGCCTGTCAGCCCCGTTCGCACCACCCCCCTCCCCTCCCTTTTCCTTTCCTTCTCAACGGGGCCCTCGGAGGGCCCCGCCAAGCCCCTCTGAAGGGCCCTTCGAAGGGGGCCCGTCGGCGCCGTGGGCCCCCTCGGTCCCGTTGGCCCCGTCGGCCGACCGACAGAGGAGCCGGGTCTGAGGGGCCGACGGGACCCCCCACCCCTCTCGCTCCCTCCTCCCCCCACTCCCACTCGCTCACTTGCTCACTCAGCGAGCGAGCAAGCGAGCAAGCGAGCGAGCGTCCACGGGAGGAGGGCCGGACAAGGCGGACACCTCCCCCCCCCCCTTTTTTCTCCCATAGCCCACCTTAGGGGCAATCGAGAAAAGGGGGGGGGAGTGACAAAAACATATGAAGAGGGGTACGCCTTACAGCGAGTGAAAAAAAAACAGGAGAGAAAAAGAAACAATAAAAGGCGAGGGCTTAAGGCGAGCAGAGGGGAGAACTAGAAGAAAAAAAAGGGTTGGAGGGTGAGGGCACAAAAAAAAGGGGGGGTGGCCGTGGGCCAAGAAAAAAAAAAGAATAAAAAAGAAAGGGATGATCTTCCAGCCACTACCGCCACAGCAGCAGCAGCAGCTCTCATAGCCGCAATAGCAGCAGCAGGCGGTGGAGTGTCAACGACTACATAGTGCAGCAGCTGCGCGACAGCTTGCACTTTCACCTTCTCAGCCGACAGCGGACGGTCGTCGGCAGCGATCTCTGCTTCAAGACGCGTCCTAGACCGGCGTCTTCCTGGGGCCCGTGGATTGTTGCGCGCGCTTCACCCTGTAGGATCGACGGCGGATTCGAGTCTTACCATCTCCGAGGGCTGGGTCATCTACCACTTGGAGCAGCAGCCACACCTGCAACCGCTACCCCTTCTAGTCTTGGAGCAGTCTTCGCTCTATTAGTGGCAGCAGCATTAGTGGCAGCAGTCAGTCAGACTGTAGTCTTCGGGCGTGCTGTGGTAGTGCAACTCGTCCGCCTGGTCACGTTTGCCGACCCGGACGCCGTGACCTCCAGGAGTGACTGTACCTACATGCCTCGTTCTCTCCCGTGGCTTAGTGTTTACCACCGGGAGTAGGTGCCCTCGGTACCTATCCATTGTCCAACGCACGCGATGAGTGCGCGGACATCTGAGCAAGCGCCTTGCGCATTCGCCTGTTACTACTATGGTGATGGACGTCATGGTTGGCGTCGCTGTTGGATGCGCCCTCCCGGCTGGCATCCACCTTGGCTACAGCCTCGTCCGAGCCTGTGTCCTCCACAGCATACGGATCTACCGGCGTTGGTAGATCCCCAAGCTGGACCTCTAGCGAGCATATTCACCGAGATCCACGGCCTGCGGCAGACGGTGCAGTGGCTTTGTGACCTCGTCGTCACTGAGCGTTCTTCTGGTACTCGTTTGTCGACGGCGTCTTTGATCACATCTCCTCCATCCTCTCCTCCTTCCTCTTCGGATGGTGTACCTTCAGCTCCACCTGCTAGCGAGTCCCAGGCTGCCACCATCCTGTCAATCCTTCACTCTGCGACCACGACGCCATCTCGCGATGACATGCCTTCATGTAGTCGTTCCAGTCGAGTGACTCTGCGACGTCGGCGTGAGCGCTCCGCACGACGTGCTCGCGCCGGTGTTGATACATCCTCCACCTCCTCAGCCCCCATTGCTCTACATGTCAAGGGGGAGTGTGGTCACCGCGCATTACGCGATGTGACAGTAGGGACAGGATCCGCACTCACGACGGGCCGTGTTGCTCGAGCATCAACTCGGGCAGACTCAGATGATACGGTGATAGCACATCGTGTGGAGTCTGACCCCGACATGGCGTTCATGGTAGAGAGTTGACTTTCATCGTCCAGGTTGGATCTAGATCTTCCACAATAGCATATGACATCAAGAGGAGCGCAGGCACGACGTCCTTGGACGGTGCCACTCGCGGCTCCGACCAGTAGAAGACCGGGGGTGGCACAGGAATCTCGTACGGATCGAGATGCATCTACCATGCTTTTGGGGGAGAGTGTGCAGCAGTCCTACAGCAGTCCAGTGGAGGCTGCAGGGCTTGAGACCTGTATGTCATCGAGTTTGACATCTACGCTAGGGCAAGAGCCAGACATTCTACAACAGTAGGTTGCATCAGGAGGAGTGCAGGTCCCGCGTGCCTTGGCGGTGCCACTTGCGACTCCGACCGGTAGCGGCTTGGCGGTGGCACAGGAGTCCCCCGCGGATCATGATGCCCCACACGGATCTTTGGGGGCGTTGACGCACGAGATTCACACTAGTACAACAGCAGTCGCAGTGCATGAGCAGAGTCGGCCGGCTGGTCTTTTGTAGGTTGAGGCATTCTTGAGAGCAGCAGTTCTGAGAGGTGTCATTGGGACACATGCTGCAGCAGACTCAGCAGGTTTCAACGTGTCATCTGCGCTACCTGAGCACCAACTTCAGCGTCAGATGTCACCCATGTTCCCTGAGTCTACGTCCCGTGCACAGGACGGAGCACCGACACACATGACGGAGTGAGATGGTGGTCTACACTCCATTATTGAGCAGGTGGCAGCAACCAGCCTTCCCAGCGAGACAGTGCGTGAGAGCTAGCTGCGCTTGTTGGTTGCCTTGACGGACATTGTCGAGCCTGAGCCCTGCACTCATGTGTCCACTACGGCGGCAGTTGAGGATAGTGGTGCAGATCCCTACACGCAGATGGAGTCACCTCACCAGCAGGAGCTGAGTTATGCCCCCTCGGTTTCACCTGTTGGTGACCCTACCGATCACATCGATGCCGAGAGTGGCAGTACCTGCACGGACGACGATTCCACATGCTCTATGGACTCTGACGACTGCTCCCTCTCCTTCTCTCTCGGCATGCGACCCCTCATTCCTCGCATGGAAGACACGAGCTGTGATGTGCATGCGACACCAGTAGCTGCATTTGATGTTCCAGCGTCTCAGTACATTGCGAGCTTGGTTGACCCCCAGGAGGATACAGCAGCACCAGTTCCATCGTCTTCAGCAGCAGAGATGCAGATGGCGCTATACTCTTGAGTTGTGCAGTCTGCATGTGCAGCATCCAGTGAGGCAGAGTTTTTTCTACACCAGGTCGACATAAGCCACCTCGACATGTCCGAGGCAGATTATGCTGATCTGCAAGAGCGTGTAGTCATGCTACAGCGGGAGATGATGGCAGCACATGAGCGATTCTCAGAGGAGGGCAGCATCATTGCTACCGGCAGGAGCCTTCCGCCAGTAGCATCTGGCACACCTATACCTGGGGAGGATCTTGTACGAGCTCCGAGTATGGCGTCCGTTGGAGACACTGTCATAGGAGAGGTGAGCGTGTCTTCGACTTCCGCCATCCTGGCTCCTGTCGACCTCATCATTGCTCCTCCTTCTTCTACTACTGCCGTCACGCACCTTCATCCACCCGACTCACTTGCCCCATCCTCTTCTTCATCCGCGAGTGGTGACCCGGTTCGTCGCTCCAGCTCACCTCTTCTGGCAGTACACCCTTGTGTCTCAGGGTGTGCTCTCTTGTATCGGACGCCAGCTCCGCCACTTCATCCACGCACGCGTGCTGCTCACCCATTCCCGTTCCTCTGGCGCAAACAAATACATCGCGGTAGTACGGAGGCAGGAGAGACTGTGAGTTGGGACCCTTGGCAGTCACGCGAGTACTGGTATACCCTAGGTGATGCAGATTCACGTGAGGTGTTGTAGCCAAAGACACCACTTCGTCTTTGAGGGAGGGTCTCGACGCGCAGGTGACAGGGGGAGCTATCTCTACATGATGGATACACCACATGCCTCATCGCCCAGGATCTGTTCAGCTACGACATCAACATCTCCATCGAGGACAGCGCTGCCAGGTTCATCTGCCCAGGGGGACTGTTGTGTGGACCTCTACCTGACGCGACGCCATGGGAGATGCATGGCGAGGTCCATGCTCTGTTGTGAGCATCTACAGCATCCCGCATGTGGCTCATGCTACATTCCTGCATAGCTGCATATAGATGGTAGCACACTGCTTGTCGAGATCCGGACACTTGGTGCATTGTACCAGTGTCACGAGGAGACCATGTGATCGTGTGTCTTAGTGTGTGGCTATACTGTGTGTGGTATGTGCATGCGAGCTGTTGGTCGAGACCCGGACACGTGGTGCGTTGCACCCGTGTTGCGAGGAGATCCTCCCTTGATCCTATGTTTGGATGATGATGCTATTGTGTTGGATTGCTCGTAGCGGTCGAGACCCGGGCCCTGGTACCACCTGTGTCACGAGGAGACCATCTTGTCCTCTGACATGTGCATGACATGTGTATGTGCATTACACTCGTTTGTGTGCGTGTGCATCACTCCTCTCATGGTCGAGACCCAGACACTTGGTGGGCTGTGCCAGTGTCTAAAGAGACCCTAGATGGATAGCAGATGAGTGTCTGAGTGTGTGTGTGTGTGTGTGTGTGTGTGTGTGTGTGTGTGTGTGTGTGTGTGTGTGTGTGTGTGTGTGTGTGTGTGTGTGTGTGTGTGTGTGTGTGTGTGTGTGTGTGTGTGTGTGTGTGTGTGTGTGTGTGTGTGTGTGTGTGTGTGTGTGTGTGTGTGTGTGTGTGTCTGTGTGAGTTGACTCATGCATGTTATGGCTTGCCATACATTGTTGTTCCATGCCTTTGTTCATTCGTTCTGGCGTAGACGGCTATGTCAGCCAGGGGGAGTGTTGGTTTGTGTGGCTTCCACCCGTCATGACCAACATTGCTAGTTTACCGATATACCCACATCCGGGGTATATGGTGGAGGAGAGCGTGACAACACGACAGGCCTCCGGGGTGTCTCGATACCTCTCCAGCACGTACGACAGCGCCTGCGAGACGCAGTCGATGCGTTCCGGTAGCCCTGTGGGCTTGTCGGGAGCTAGGAGAGTTTTCTCGGTGGGTTGAGACCCGCGCACCTGGTGGACTATACCGGTGCGACGAGGAGACCCGATGGCTGTTGTGGGGCTTCCGATGTTCGGAAAGCCGTGTGTGATGTCCGGACGCTGATTCTGAGATTTTCTGGCACTGTTCCTATTTTCTCGGTGGTCGAGACCCGGATACTCGGAGAGCTGTTCCGGTGCCTCAAGGAGACCATCGTTATTGTTATCGTGGTGTACGCATTGTGTTCTCCCCGCTGACCCGTTTGGACTCAGCGGGGGTGACGGGGCCCGGTGCGGCTAGCTGCCGGCGCCCCTACTTAAGCCCACTAGGGGCTCATTTGTACTCTCTCCTTGTTCTTTATATTCAGCGTTCCAAACTTAGCCAAATTCTTGCCGTCTTGCATCGCAGTCATACACAGAGCTCATGTTTGTTTTTGCATGGGCCTGCATGCCCTTAAAATAATTTCCAATCGAGTTGACACGACAGACACATTAATCTATTTACTCGCAAATGTTTCAACTAAAGTAGCTTCGACCTGGATGGTCTGGACCATGGAATCCTTGGTAACGTGTACTTATTGCAAGCGTCCAAGCCATGCTGTCAAACGGCCTCACTTCAACCTGGAAAAAATCTTAGCGTATGCCACAAAATGAGAGGCAAGATTTGCAAAAGGGGTTCAAACCCAGGGGGGGATGTCAAAGGAGACAACTTTTCTTTTCTGATGCATCACAAATGTCACAATTTCGTCCAAACCCGGAAGGTTTTCACCGATGATTGGGGACGGTAGGGTATCGTGGACAATATTGGTCCACACTAAACCATAAGCACCATGACTTTCACATTGCAATGTGATGCAACATTTGTGGAGCATTCAATGACAGGAGGTAGTGGGAGCTGAGTAGAAAACAGCATTGCAAGAATGACATCTTGCGACAGTGGCAGGAACTTGTACCTACAATGGGCATGATGTTGTGATTTGTGACGTTCCTGTACAGTTTACTGTGACCACTCGGCCGTGTCCATACTCGTGCAGATCCCTGAGGCGGGCCCTGGTGACACCGGTGCAACAACTGGCGGCGGACTACCGGCTTGGAGCTGGCCGACTACCGTTCCAGAGCCCCAGATGTTGCCGGAACTCTCTGCTGTCTTTTCTACAGCTTGCAGGCGTTTTTCGGCGGACTGGCCATGAGCCCTATTTACATGTCTTTGCATTGTATGTCCACCATCTGATGATGGATGCATGCATGTGACCAGTCATAGCGTCCGTCTTTTGATTTTTCACGTCTAGGTTCAGACGGCGTAGCATTCTGACATGTGTGCGCAGAGTTACGGCCAAAACAGTGGTTTGGGCCGGTTTTAGGACAGCTCTTGGACTGCCGCGTGCGACACCCGCCATGCGCCGCGGCACGTATCTATGCATTGGACCTGTCATTTGTTATCTCTCTCTGCATATGCTATTGAAGCATTCTGACATTTTGTCTTGTGTCTCCTACCCAAACCCTTGCCGTTCTGTGCACGACCTGTGACTGTCATCACCGTCTGACCAGGCACTGATGCCTAGTCAGCGGCTGTGTTGCTAGGAAGCTTCCACGCATTTTCACATAGTATCAGAGCAGTGAGACAGTTCACACTGAGTTGTGCCGCAGAGACGCAGCAGAGCAGCAACAGTGAGATTCAACGCTGCAGCAGATTTCTTGGAGCCTGTCGAAGACAGCCGGTTGCCGTCGGCGCAGCCCCCACCCACCACGTGAGATCGCAGCAGCGATGTTGCCATCGTGCCAGCAGCAGCAGTAGAGGCAGTAGCAACAGTGTAGTAGCAGCAACAGCGGTGCGTGGCAGCTGTAGTGAGCGCAGCCGCCATCCATAGCCGCATTGGCAGCAGCAGCAGCGGCGGCAGCACCAGCACACCAGCAGCGGCGGCAGCAGCAGCGGCGGCAACAGCAGCGCAGTAGCAGCAACGGCAGCCGCGGGCACAGCGGCAGCAGCATCAGCGCAGTAGTGGCAGCAGCAGCAGCGCGCGGCGGCGGCAGCAAGCAGCAGCCGCAGCGCGCAACAGCAGCAGCAGCAGCAGCAGCAGCAGCGCAGCCGCTGCTGCCATCGCTGCATATGCAACTATACAGCTGCTGCTACAGCTGACAGCACAGCTGCAGCAGCAACTGAGCGGAAGCCGCTACACAGCTTCCGCGCCGCTTCTGCGCAGCCGCCGCGGAGCGGCTGCACGCTCGCAAAGAGTTGCGAGAAAAGAAAAGAAAAGAAAGAGAAAAGGGAGGCGAGCCAACGTCATAGTTTTTTTTGCTGACGTCATCAGGTCATGCACACGTCAGCAACCACCTGCTGACGTCAGCACCATACTTGGCCAAATGTTTGGCCGGACAATCAAAAGTTGCCAGCATCTCAACTCCTCGAGAAACGCTAATGGTTTTGAAATCTGACAAACTTGACCTGTCGCCCCATACTGAGCGACGACATGAGCCTGTCCGACAACAAGGAGAAGGGACCAGGCGACCACTCCTCCTCTTCGTCTGGTACATTGAGTCCACGCTCGCAGGCCATTGAGGACCTACAAAGCCAGCAGGATGAGATGCGTCGCCTCTAGAGAGAGCAGACTGACGCTATCCGCACGCTGGCTGACGCTATCCGCACGCTGACTGAGCTTCTGAGTGCTCAGTCCACGACTCCTTAGCGGGCTTCTGAGGGAGCTGCCGGCGTCGCGGTCTCTACCCAGCAGTCGGCTCCGGCACCTGTGATAGGCGCTCGACCTGTCCCACCACCTGCTGACCTCCTTGATGATGAGCCACTCATGCCAGGCATTATGGATGATTCCCCGGCTCAGGAGATTTGAGTTCTTCAGGATCGTCTCCGTCAGCTGCAGACGGGCACCCGATCTCCTCCGTTTTCCCCAATATGATCGTCACCTGACTACCCCGGTGACCATCCTCTTCCAGGAGTCTTTCCCGTCTCTCGTCCTACTCAGCCTGTGGTTGCTCTCCCCACAGAGCGGCAGCCCAAGGATTCTGAGGCACCACCTCCACGGTACATCAGTGAGGATGGCTTCGACTGCTGGGAGATCTTGTTTCAGGTGTGGGCTACTTCTGAGGGAGTATGGCCTTACTACCACAGCCCGTACCAGCCTACAGACCCAGCACAGGTACTGACAGCAGCCCGGGCCATGGGCGGACTCCTCTATGCCATGCCACGCGAGACCGTCGTCGACTTCCGCCCCTTCCTTGGCGAGGCCGGCACAGGCACCGGCGCCGATCCCCGTGGAGGTTGCGATCTGGCCTTATCCCTGCTGGCCAAAGAGACGCAAGCCACTCGTGCATCACACATTCGTGCTTTTCATTCGCTCCGTCAGGGGCATGCGAAGCCTGCAGCGGATTACTGGCGACGCGCCATGCACATGTACACGCGCTTGGGGACCTCAAGAGGCACAAAGCTGTGGGCGCTTCATACGATTATGCTCGAAGTTTGCCTCGAGTACACCGACATCTTCACACAGTACAACAACCTATCCTTGAGACCTTCTCAGCCACTCTATAGCTGCTTCCTTGGGCGCATCAGCTCTTCCTTTAGGTGACCTCAGCCTGCGAGGTAGCCGTAGCCCATCAGGAGACTTTTCTCAGTGTAGTAACCATCGCATCACCACCATCTTCCCTCTTGCAATCTCCCTCTTCCTCCTCTATCACTTCCTTATCTTCCTCTTCCTCTTCGATCCCATCTACACCCACGCAGACACAGGGCGTTCCAGCAGCCGCCCAGGGGAAGAAGAAGAATAGGAAGCGTGGATCAGGTCAGCAGCAATCGTCATCCAGTGGAAGCAGTGGCCGGTCTGTGCACTGCTACAACTGTGGAGGCGCCCATCGCTACACCGAGTGCCAACAGCCGCTTGACTGGGCGCGGATCACTCGTGGGCTCCAGGCTGCTCATGCTCTCCGTTCCACATCTGGTACGTCACCCGCATCCTCCTCCGGACGTACGGCGGCCACGACTGCAGTTGCTCCGGCCTCCTCACCGGCGAGCAGTAGCGATCCAGACCCGCACGACCGCACCATCCCCGAGCTTCGCAACCTTCTTGTGCTCCGCTTTCAGGGAGGTGCGAGTGTGTTGTCATCGTCGGGTGGTTCACAGACTGCTTGTTCGTCCGTTCCTGTGGCTCGTGACGACGCGTGTGGGGAAGCACAGTCTGCATGTGATGATGATGGGCCTAACTGCACCGAGTGGATTCATGAGTCTCATCTTTGTGTTGTGCGTCGTTTCTCCCCACTTACGGCTCAGCGTTCCTCTGATGCCGAGTGTTCCATTGCTCGTTGTATAGTGACGTCCACCAGTCGTGACTCCGGTGGCACTTGGATCATCGATTCTGGTGCCACCCATCACATGACGTGCCGTCGTAGTGACTTTGTTCTTCTCGGTCCTGTCACGTCTGTCCGTTCCGTTCGTACAGGGTCTGGTCAGTCCTTGCCAGTCCATGGTGTTGGGCTTGTATGCTTTGATGGTCCGTCTGGCCCCTTGTACCTTTCCGATGTGTTTTTTGTGCCTGATCTTGAGCTCAGCTTGCTTTCTGTGCGTCCCTACACCTTGATGGGTCTCTCTGTGGAGCATATCGCTGACTCAGCGACTGTGACTGCTACTAACACCCGTAGTGTCGTCCTGCGTGCTTCAGTCATAGATGATCTGTATCGCATCGCTCGGCCCTCCTCCCCTTGTTCTTCCTCTTCCTCCGGTCGTGTCTTTGTCACTGGTGTTCTATCTCCGGAACACCAGAGGTTGCTTCATTGCCGTCTGTGTCACGTGGGCTCCGACACTATGTCAAAGCTCATTCAGACACAGCCCACTCTCGGTCTTGACGTGGCTTCTTTCGAGAAGCCACCCAAGACTGACTGTCTTTTTTGCGCTGAGGGGAAGATGCACCGATGCACCTACCTTGACTCTCGTTCCCAAGCGCTTCGGCCTCTCGAGCTGGTTCACTCAGACCTTCTCGGCCCTCTCCCGATCGAGTCCCTGTCCGACAAGGGCCGGCATGTTCTGACTCTGACTGAGGACTTTACCTGCATGCGGTTCATCTACAGCCTGCATCAGAAGAGTGATGCCGCCCTTGCGGTTCGACTCTAGCTAGTGATGGCTGAGTGTCAGTCTCGCCCGTGCTGAGCACGGGATTTTTCACCAGGTCTCCGCTCGTGCTACCCCCCAGCAGAACGGTGTATCTGAGCGCTAGAACTGCACCATAGAGGATGCGATTCGCGCCATGCGGTCTGAGTGCGGTCTCCCAGGGTCTTTTGTCTTTGAAGGTTTTGCCTACATGACTTGGGTCTCGAACCGCCTCCCGCACGGTCCACTTCCGGACCATATCACACCGTACGAGCTCTGGTTTGGACACCGTGCTGACCTTCGTCTCGCTCGCGTCTGGGGCTCCCTGGCTTCCGTGTGGTACACCTAGGACCAGCCGGGTTCCAAGGTCTCACCTCGGGGCCGCTTGTGTGTCTTCATAGGCATTTCCCTGTGGTCAAAGGCCTGGCGCTTCTGGGACCCTACTCGTCGTCGCGTCATTGAGTCCCGCGACGCGCTGTTTTCCGAGTCTCTCACCTACCGCGACTTGACTTCGATCACAGCACTCTCCGCCACCCATGTTCCTTCCTGTGAGGATTCTCGGTGGATGGGGGAGACTTCCATGCCAGCGAGCATCCCTCATTAGGCGGATGTGTCCGCTCGAGCCCCATCTCGGTCTCCGGCCCTTGATGATCCGGCAGTCATTGTCATTGGTCCAGAGATCTTGCCTGTCCCGCCTGTTTCACACCCCACAGGTACCTCTGTTCCCACGTCTCCTTCTGCACCAGCACCTACGTCTGCTGGCACCCCTATTTCTGTATCTGATCCAGCCTCGCCCACTCCCGTTCCTACGTCGGCTGGTATTCCTGCCTCAGTGTCAGGTCCAGTCTTGCCTGCTCCAGCTGTCACACCCAGCCCCGTGTTCCCCACACACGCATCTCCTCGCACGTCGTCTTTGGCTACCTCGTCTCAGCCATCACCAGCTGTGGTTGCATCTGTCCCTGAGCCTGAGGTGCGTCCTTCAACCTCAAGTTACACCCGTGAGCCCGGTGGCCGTCTTTGACCACTCGATTCCGTAGCTCAGCGAGCGTCGGGCCCCGGACCCAGGCGCTCCTCTCGCAGAATCGCGAGTGGTGACCTCGGCACAAAGGCCCTAGGCCTGAGTGTCCGCACTGAGCTCAGAGAGGTACATCCAGCGTGCCCCGTAGGGCACGACCTCGTCACTCGCAAGCTCCATATCGCTTGTGACGCAGCAGCTGATCTCGTGGTCGTCATGCCCAGCACTAAGGCGTGTGCACTTGCCACGCAGAGTTCTCCCTTTATGGCGCCCGACCCGGGCACACTGAGGGAGGCTCTCTCATCACAGCATGCTGACGCTTGGCGTGCTGCCTACGAGGATGAGCTTTGCGCTATCTGAGAGCGCAGAGCCTACGAGCTTGTCGATCTTCCTCCTGGGAGGAAGGCTATTCAGGTCAACTGGGTCTTTTGCAAGAAGGTGAAGTCGGATGGCTCACTGGAACGCTACAAGCCTCGCTTGGTTGTCAAGGGTTACTCTCAGATTGAGGGAGTCGATTACATCGACAATTTTTCCCCTGTCGGCCGCATGACCTCAGCTCGAGCTCTTTTCGGTATAGTGGCTCAGCATGATTGGGAACTGCACCAGATTAATGTGAACAATGCGTTCCTCCATGGCTCTCTGGATGAGGAGATTTGCGTGGCTCAGCCACCGGGCTTTGAGGACGGTGATAAGGTTTGGCGCTTGCACAAGTCCTTGTACGGCCTCAAGCAGTCTCCACGGTGTTGGAATCGGGAGATCACAGGCACTTTGACCCGTGCAGGATACGTAAAGAGTGAGGCAGACCCCTCTCTGTTCATCCTACCGACACCCGAGCGGTTCACCGCCATCCTAGTCTATGTCGATGACCTTCTGATCGCGTCTCCATCCCTGGAGGCCGTGAAGGAGGCCAAGGCTGTCCTGGAGACTGCCTACAGGATGAAGGACCTCGGTCCTGCATCGGTGATTCTCGGTATGGAGTTTGTGCGAGATCGCACACATCGGACACTGTTGTTGCATCAGGCCCGATATGCACGAGTCATGGGGGAGCGCTTTAGCGATCTCCTCGGTGCAGTGCCCTCCACTTCCACACCTCTCACACCCGATGGGCAGGATTCCCTGAAGGTGGACGATCCTACACAGCTGGGGGAGACAGTGGACGTGGCCTTTTACCTCCGTCTCATCAGATCTCTGATGTACCTGGCCACTACCACGCGTCCTGACATCGCGTTTGCCGTCAACCTCCTCGCTTAGTTTTTGCAGGCTCCACGTGCAAGAGCCCTTCATGCGGGTGTGCGAGTGGTGCGGTACGTGGTCTCCACACCGTACCTCGGACTCTGTTTTCGTCGACAGTGTTCGGTGGTCCTTGACGGCTACACTGACAGTGACTGGGCTTGGGGCCCAGATGGGCGCAGCCGTACTGGCTACGTGTTTATGCTCGGTGGTACTACTCTGTCTTGGCGAAGCGGGAAGCAGGGCTGCATCGCACGTAGTTCTTCGGAGGCAAAGTACGTTGTTTTGGGCGCAGGGGCTGGTGAGGCAATATGGTTGCAGCGCTTGTTTCTTGAGCTTGGGCAGTCAGTACCCGCCATTGTGCTGCGTTGCGACAATCAGAGTGCTCTCGCCATTGCGAAGAACTCCGGTGTCTTTCATGCTTGCACAAAGCACATTGCGGTTGAGCATCACTTTGTTCGTGAACTGGTGGAGGGACGCGTCATCTCCGTCATGTGGGTTGGCACTGACATGCAGCGTGCTGATTTCTTGACGAAGGCACTAGCTCGCGGAAAGTTCCTGGTGGCCATTCATTCTCTTGGGCTTCGCCCCATGCGTGAGGGTGGTTGAGTGTGGGATATGCGTCTGTGCCTCATCTGTTTGTGTCACTCAACATTGTGTTTGTTCTAGTGCTGCACGTGTATGGACATGCGTACCATCGGGTCATGGGGGAGTGTTGTGATTTGTGACGTTCGTGTGCAATGTGTTGTGACCACTCGGCCGTGTCCATAGTCGTGTAGATCCCTAAGGCGGGCCCTGGTGACACCGGTGTGACGACTGGCGGCGGACTACCGGCTTGGAGCTGGCCGACTACCGTTCCAGAGCCCCAGATGCTGCCGGGACTCTCTACTGTCTTTGCTACAGCTTGCAGGCGTTTTTTGGCGGACTGGCCATTAGCCCTATTTGCATGTCTTTGCATTGTATGTCCACCGCCTGATGATGGATGCATGCATGTGACCAGTCGTAGCATCCGTCTTTTGATTCTGCACATCTAGATTTAGATAGCATAGCATTCTGATATGTGTGCGCAGAGTTCCGGCCAAAACAGTGGTTTTGGGCCGGTTTTAGGACAGCTCTTGGACTGCCGCGTGTGACACCCGCCGTGCGCCGCGGGAGGTATTTATGCCTTGGACCTGTCATTTGTTATCTCTCTCTGTATATGCTATTGAAGCGTTCTGACACTTTGTCTTATGTCTCCTAGCCAAACCCTTGCCGTTGTGTGCACGACCTGTGACTGTCGTCACCGTCTAGCCAGGCACTCATGCCTAGTCAGCGGCTGTGTTGCTAGGAAGCTTCCATACATTTTCTCACATGACACCCTCAAATAGGATCAAGTGCTTCTCAAAACAGGTTCAAAATATCATACTAGAAAAGAGAATGAAAAGAAAACAAGCATTCGGTTTTGAATCGAAGCTGCTCTGAATCTAGGACACATGTGGCCATACTACCCTACTACCGGCTAAATTTGGGTAACAATCAGTTACCCTTTGGCTCGACCCTGTTACATAATTAGGTTCCCCCCTTGTAGCCAGTGTGCAGAAATTCCTTCCAAAACGGGCCTGATTCATTCTCGAACGAAGCTCTCAAAGAGGAAGAGGCCAGCTCAACGTACCCTGATGGCTTAATTTTGGTCATTTAAACTCCCGCAGAGGTTGTCAACATGCACATTTGACCCTTGAACATTTCTGAATAACAGAGACCCATGATTATGTGAGGCTTTGTAGCCAATGTGCAAAAATTTGGCCCTCATTTAAAACAAACAAGAAAATCCTTCACAAATGATTACCTGAATTATGGCGGCAGTATGATGTATGTCGCTTCCCTCTTTCATTCTACATGTATGATAATCTGAAACGTCACAAAAGTTTACTTACATGTTGACTCCAAAGACGTTTTTGCCTTTGACTTGTCTGTGGAGATGTTCTCATGGATATATACAAAAACATTTAGATGTCTCACCGAACAACCTTCAAATGACTCGTTATTGTAGTGAGGTTAATCAGTGGCTTACTTGTTATTCAAAATCTTATGTAAACAAAGAAGTATGGACTCTTTTTTTGTATTCTTCTTGTTGTGGAAACATGTCTTGAGCATGCCCATGGTACAAAACTATGTTGCATGTGCATCCATAGTTCAAAACAGAAATTACAAAAACTGCCCCTATTTCGCATCTAAACAAGGTTTCGACCAGTCATCATGTTCACCCGATGTCAAATGAATGTCGCTTCATAGTGTTGACATCACCATTTCCGTCGCACATTCACAAACCCCTCTTTTGAGGAGTTTGTGACTGTTCTTTAGAGGGCTATGTGCATAGTTTGAATGGGGGGTCAAAGACTCCCCATGCGTTGAAAGGGAACCTACTGCGTCCTGCTGCCGAGGGGCTGAATAAGTGCCTACGTAAGAAATAAACCCTAAATTCCAAGTGTAATTCGAGACAAGTTTTCATCAGAGTGTGTGCGCAAAAGTAGGGGGTTTTCTTTTTTGTGAAAAGTTGTTGCTTTAAAAATCAGGGCACGATTGTATGAAAGGCATTGCTCGACCGTGATAATGCAAAAATCGGTGACTCCATGACGAGCAATGACAAACTTTGCCCTGAAACAGCTTTTCCTAGTCGCTAAAAAACTTGGGGCATTGTTGCTAAGTACTTTCCTACTATGGGCAGGAATTGTTTCGTGCCATGGATGGTTGTCAAAAATCGTGCCAAACAGGGGGTATAGTTTGTATTGTGCCCGAGAAATATGTGTGATCAAATCATTTACATAAAAGTGTACTAGATGTACTATGAAGAGTATGCGTGTAATGCCGTATGGTAGATCACATTCATTTCCTGAGAGGATGGACAAATGAACACATATTTCATACTAAGAAAAACATGTGCTAAGCATAGAAACGTATTGTATGGATATGAATCTCAATTCTTAGGAACATCTGCATCTACCTCTACCTCTACCTCTACATCTACATCCACATCCACATCTACATCTACATCTACATCTACATCGACGTCTACATCTACATCTATGGCTACATCCACATCTACATCCGCATTGACATCTGCATCTATATCTATGTCTACATCTACATCTACACCTTCATATACTTCTACATTTGCAGTCAATATGGATGACAAGTGCTTAGCCTCGGGGTATCTTCGCCTCAACCAAAGATCTTTGCAAAGAAGTCTTTGCCCTAAATTCCAAGAGAAACACACAACCTTACTACATTCCTGAGAACTTTATGTCCCTTTAGAGAACATGCAAACCCAAGTGTGGGCTACGTTTCATCATTCCTGTTTTCCCTATTGGACCCCTTTCGCTACAAGCCTCTGTGCACCTTATCCTTTCAAGCCTCCAGACTTAAGCCCAATGTTTTGTATCCTCTTAAGCTCTCGCGTGTTGCACTTTATGGCCTGCCGGTGCATAGCTTTGGAGTGTCCACAAAAGTGAACAACACAGGAAATATGTAGCCTCGTGGTCACTGTAGCGTAAACCCAGTTGCTAGTTTCTGATTAGTACATCACACCTAGAATTTCATTTCTCTCTACCTCATTGCTTGGAGACATATAGGAGGATAGCTTGCA
>SZWC01024576.1:21132-36597 GCA_023375785.1 Penium margaritaceum | reverse complement strand
GGGGGGGGGGGGAGGCGGGGGAGGCACCTGCGAACGATGATGTCGCGTTCCTTGGGTGGGGGTGGAGGCGGGGGGGGTGGGGCGGCGTCTCGTTCGCTCGGTGATGCTGCACGTCCGAACGATGACGTCCTCACACGCCTATGTGGACGTCGACATCCCTAACCCCAAACCCTCAACGTTTTGTTGAAAAATTGGAGCAACATACCATAATTTTCTTAATGGGGTTAAGCTGGGAAACTAATAAAAAAATGGGGGCAACCTAGCCAGTTGTTTTCGAAATGGGGGTGACCTAGCCATTTTTCTCAGACTGGGGGCGTCTTAGACATGGTCGCCCGAAAATCGGGGAGACCTGGGAAGTAGCCGGCCATAGGCAACACAAAGAAATAAGGCATCTACCATTGAAACTGGGTATTTCAACCAGATATCCAGTCAACTCTAGTGCAACAGTTTTTTGCACATCGGAGTCATTTTGGAAGACTGAACTCCGCTTGCGTTAGATGGTGGTCCACAGCTGCCGGACTCGAGCATGACACGGGTGGCGCGTTCGCTACGTCTGTCGCAGAGACTGCCGCAAACATTCTCGCAAACATTGCCGCAGGCTATCGTGGGATTTTTCACGCAAACGGGTCCCGGGTTCGCGCTTAATCTAGTCGCGGCAGACCGGAGTGGTCTGCGGCAGACTGGGGAGACCCGTTTGACCACAAGGGTAGGATTTGAACCCGGTCCGACAGTTCCAATGGGTCTTATCCGTTGTGGCGCAAAGTCAACCTTTCCTTCTAATCCCAATAACAGGTAGCCCCATCCGCAAGGAGCAGCTCTTCGTGAAGGTCACTTACAAACAACTCCACACAGCAGACTTCCCATTACGAGCACTGATCGCACGCCACCATGGACGAGAAGCAGATCGTCAAAGACGCCATTTTGAACCATGTTTTGCAGCTTCCTTGTGTACTTCATGCCATCCTCATGTCAATACTCACTCAAATAGGGTGCGACGAGAGTTTTGAAGGTCTTGGTGTGGTTTCAATGCACATGTTTTGGACTTAGTATCCGTGAGCTAAGTGAAATATTCTAGCATGGGCATGCCAAAACTCTATGTTCACTACATGAGGTGGTCCGTGCCATTTGTCGTCAGGCATCTAACGCCATCCGCATGCCAGATGGAGATGTATCACTGCCTACCATTTGGAATGGTCAGCGCAACTACCTACCCTAGTTCGTCGATTGTATTGGAGCAGTCGACGGAATGCATGTTCAACTTATTGTCCGACATTGCCGCCTCCTTGCCTTCGATCGCCACTGTGAGACTTCTCAATACATTTGGGCATGTTGCAACGCCAACTTTTTGTTCACCATTTTTTCTGTCGTCTGGGAAGGCTCGGCCCATGACTCATGCATATTTAGAGATTCTCGACAACATGGCCTTGTCATTCCGCCTAACAAATTCCTTCTAGCGATATTCAGGGTTCCCAGAGGGCCACATGCTCATGACTCCCTATCGTGGCCCGCATCACCACTTGCAAGAGTTTGGTGGCCAACACCTCCGGCCACAGGACATGTAGAAGATGTTTAATCGTTGTCATGCCTCGGCCGAAAGCATGATAGACCGGGCATTTTGAGTGTTGAAAGGACGCTTTTGCATTTTGCATACTCTGCCGACATGCAATGTGGAATTCCAAGGACTCATCATCCTCTCTTGTTTTTTTCATGCAAAACATCATGTATCGGATCCAACCCAATGAAGCCATGGGCCACAATACAACGGATTGAATGCAAGGCATGGGACAACAGAGCCCGCCGAGGGCCACGCCGGCAAGTGCACCTGATGCACCCATGAGGAGTAGACGTGATGTTATTGCACACGCTATGTGGGCTGATTGCGATGATTGGATTAATGAGGGTGGGCATGATGAAGACAATGATGTTGGTGAAGATTGAAAATACTTGTCATTGCATATTTGAGACAAATATAATCACACCAAAGGCTTTATACACACGAGTGTTTCCCCAACTAGATGCACTGCCTCTTCCTCTTTCCTTCCTTTCTTGACAATACTACAACATCATGATCAGTTTTTGTAGCATCTGAACCGCTGACATTGTTTCCGTTGTCACTGCCTAGAACCATCTTAGGTACTGAAGGATTGTCAATGTCCAAAACAGAGCGCACAATCTCCTCGTGCACTTGTCCTTTTAAAAGGGATTCATGGAGCAGTCCATTGGGTTTGAAGCAAGCTTCAAAAGAAACTCACGCTTCACTTCAGCATGAACATACATGGCATCCTAAATGAAGCACAGACTAGTCAAACATCAAACGTGGGCCTACTGACTGTCCTACTTGGAAGTTGATGGACTACCCTTTTCTTTGCAATGCGCTCCGCCGCTCCCAACTGCTTGTCAATCGCTCCACGACGATTCGCAACAGGCTCAACACTTCCACTAGACATTGCACCACTACCACCCTCTCCCCCCATTTCTGCACCCTCACTTGCGTAGGACATGCTTGGCATTAAGAGAACACTCTCACCTGTGGCCTTCTCATCACGAAAGAGCTTCGTAGCAAATTCATACCATGGTATGCGCTTCCCCCCCAGTTGATGAATGTTGCGCGGTTGAAGCATGTGCAACTTTTGCCACCGCTCTGGTTTGAGCTCCAGGTGCCATGTCATTCGGTTGAGTGGTTTGCTTGTCAACCCGGCGACTCCAAACGCACACACTCGCATTATATTATTGATGCGGTTGCGGATTTGCATCGGAGGGACGATGGTCTTGATGCCGAGCACCTTGCTCACCCCCGGCGCAATCGAGTAATGGAGCTTACTCATCCACCCACAAAGCGGGAAAAACTGTGCCACATAGTCCAACGCAAAGCTGAGGATGGCCATGTCTCTCTGCGGCGTTAAGAAATTGAGCAGCAGTCGGCTCCCACCCCCTTCTCCGCCACCGCTTTTCGCCTCGGTGTCGCAACCTTCCACAGGCATAAAAACATGTTCAATATTGTCACAATTTTGGACAGCACTGGAGCAGCGCCTGGCAAGTCAGTGGGTGAAGACAACGACTTGATGGCAAGTAAGTGGGCGCCATTGATTTGCCTTGCTCGTCATTTCGGCCAGTAGGCACAGACACCATGGGGATCAAAGACTCTTACCTGTTGTCAGCTTCAGGGGTGGAAGCAGACGCGACGAATAACGTGTTGTTCTCAGCATAATGCCTGAGCATGGAGTTAAAAATTGGTACATCAAAAAATGCATTTTGAAGTTCGACTGCAAAGGGAGGGATATGGTATGGTGTGTTTCCGGGGTTGTACATAGCTGGGCTCCTTGATGGGTTGCGGTTGTACTCACTGGCGCCTCCCGAATCTAATAGAGTGAGAGAAGGTGGCATGTCACAACCTGTGCCTCGGTTGCCAATGCGGCCTTAAGCCTTCGCTATCATAGGCTGACAAAACCTTCCACGGACATGAGTTGTAGGTATAGGAGGTGAGAAGCGTCCTGGAAGCTACCTAATTGGACCGCCTACCCACTTTGTGTGACACCAAGAGGAAACAGCAAGGGTCTAGTTAGACGATGCCCACAGGCATCAGGTCCTCATCCATAGAAAGCACATGCAAGGAGAGCTACACGAATGAGTCACAAACACATCAATAGGGGTGACCACTCTCGGTTCGCACCACACACTTGGGCAGCGTTTTGCTGTGCTTCAGCCAGCCATAAAACAAAAACAAGCATAAGTCGGTGCCAGCATATCTAAATCAGGCACCGTCTTAACGGTTAGAACCACAGTTTGATGCAGTAGGACCCTGTAGCAAGCACAAACAGAGATGCTACACCCCAGTGCAGGTCATCGAGCCCCTCACGGGCTCCACTCCTCTCGGTGCCGAGCGCCAGTAGAGCGCGGCTGCCGTCGGGTCCACCTCAAGGATCTCCACGTAGATGGACATGAGCGGACAGGTCACAGTCGTCCGTGAGGGGATCCATGAACAACACTCCCCCATGGCCAAATGGCGAATACAAGTCCATGCACGGGCACACACTGAGGGCAACCACAAGGAACATAGAGGACACGAGACAGTCACAAAAGAATAGAGACCAACATCACTATACAAGCTCAGCCCGCATCAGGGGCCAAGCGAATACTGACATCACGAACACCCTCGTGGAACTTTGGATGACCAAGTGCCTTTGTCAAGAAATCAGCCTTTTGATTTTTCGTACCAACCCAGTTGATCTCAACCTCATGCCGCTACACCAGGTCACGAACAAAGTGGAACTCAACACCAATGTGCGTCGTGTGAGCAAGAAGACACAAGAGTTCTACGCGATGGCGTCAGCACTCTGGTTGTCAGAACGCAGCACAACAGGAGGAATGGCCTGGCAAAGCGTGGGAAGGAGCCGAACAAGCTAGATGCTCTTAGTAGGGCCAGCTCCCAATAGTATACACTACACCTCATACAAGCTGTGCACAATGCAACCTTGCTTCTCGCTGCGCCACAATACAACAGTGCCGCCTAGCAAGAAGATGTAGTTAGTACGGCTTCTGCCATCACGGCTCCATGCCTAATTGCTGTCCGTGTAACCGTCAAGTACGCCAAATGGCTGCCGAAGATAGGTGAGACCTAGGCAGGGGGTGGACACAACGTAACATTCAACGCGCAAAGCGGCATCAAGTGTCATTTGCCGCGATGTCTGCAAGAACTAGGTGAGGAGATTGACGATAAATGTGATTTTGGGTCGTGTTGTGGTGGCCAAGAACATGAGTGAGCTAATGACTCGCAGGTACAAGGTCTAGTCGACTGGCTCCCTCAGAGCAGTTGGGTCGTCAGCCTTCAGTGCCTTCTGTCCCTCAGGAGTAATGGGGGTAGAGGCATTGCGCATAGTGGAAAGCACATCTGCAAACCGCTCCTCCACAACCAGTGTGTACCGTTCCTGATGTACCGTGAGACTACGCCAGAAGCGGTCCTGCACGATCTCCATGCCGAGGAAGATGGACACAGGCCGCATATATTTCATCTTCTACGCGGTTTGTAGGACTGTCTTTGCTGCCCACACGGCCTCCAGGTCTGGAGACGCAATAAGAAGGTCGTCCACGTAGACGAGGATAGTGCTGAGGGGAGCATGTCTTTGCGTCGCAAAGAGAAAGGGGTATACATCGCTCTGGACACAGCCCGCACGCTGTAGCGTTCCAGAGATCTAGTGGTTCCAGCATCGTGGCAACTATTTGAGGCCATACAAGGCCTACAGCAGTTGGCACACCCAACCTGTGCCACCCTTAAAGCCAAGTGGCTGCACCATGTACATCTAGTTGTCAAAGTGCCCATGGAGGAAGGTATTGCTGACATCCATCTGGTGAAGTTCCCTATCGTGTTGGGCAGTCATATGTAGAAGGGCTTGTACCGTGGTCATCCTCCTGCCAGGAGAAAACGTGTCCATGTAGTCTACGCCCTTGGCTTATGAGAAGCCCTTTGCCGTCAGGCGAGCCTTGCAGCGATCCAGGGAACCCATTTTGCTTCAAATTCTTGCGCAGGACCCATTTATCCTGTACGGCCTTGCGATCAGGCGGTAGGTCAACAAGCTTAAGGACACCGTGGTCTGCGAGAGCAGCAAGCTCCTCTTGACACGCAGTCCGCTAGTGGTCAGTTTGATGGCTGGCCAGGGCCTGGCGGAGACAGGTCAGGTCTAGGCTAGGCGAAGTCAAGCCCTACGTGACAAGAGCCAAGGCAGAGGCCGATGGGGTGACACGAGTCGAGGCTGACGCTACATCAACGGTGTAAGCATGCTCGTAAGCAACCAGAGCACAACCTGTCGGTAACCCGGATGGACCTCCTCGAGGCCGTGTTCACTGAGACTGACGGCCATCGTGCCAGGGTCACCGTTGTGAATGCTCTCAGAGGGCAAGGGATGCAACCGACCACCCAGTGCACAAGAATATGTGCAAGAGGGCGACTAATGTAAGTCGGCCGGTGTAGGGACAAAAGGTAGAGACACGACGGTCGGGTTAGTGGGCGAGACAGGCGCCAGGGATGTCACAGCTGCCGGCTAGTAAGGTGAGGCATGCGTCGGGGGTGCTAGAGCCGTCGGTCACTCATGTGAGATAGGCGGTGGTGAGGACAGAGCCGGCATGAGAAGGAACCCGACCAACGAGGGATCCGGAGCCAAGACAAGAGGGGGAGAGGCAGGTGAGGGATTCAAGGCTGGGGTTTGGGAAGACCAAAGGTAATGATAGCCCGGTTAGAGAGAGGTCTCGGCACTCGGGGGGCAACATCTGTGGACTCCTCCCCCACCACATGAGGGTCGGGACAGCTCAAAGCATGCGGGAGCGAAAGTGTAACCATGCGAGCAAGGTTGTTAAAGGAAAGGCTCTTGAAGAACATCATATTGTGAGACTCGACAATGCGATAGTAGGACGGGTCCCAGAAACGCCAGGCCTTGGAGCAAGGGGGGGATCCCCACAAAGGCGCAGAGGCGGCTGCTGGGGGATACGTTGGAGCCTTGCTGCTCTGGGGTGAACCAAACGCATGCAAGAAAGCCTTAAACGCGCGGTAGGCTAGGTCAGCACGGTGACTGTACCAAAGCTCATACGACGTGGTGTGGCAAGGGAGAGGACCGTGTGGGATGCGATTCCACACCTAGGTCATGTAGGTGAAGCCCTGAAAGGCAAATGCTTCTGTGAGACCGCAATTGGCTTGCATTGCACGGACAACATCCTTCATTGTACAGTTCCACCACTTTGGGACGCCATTTTGCTAGGGGGTGGCAAGAGCAGAACAATGGTGTGCGACACCGTACTCAGTAAGTCAGCAGTGAAGGTCGGCCATAAACTCCCCTCACGGTCAGAGCAAAAGACGTCAAGGGTCTGATGCAACTGGCGCTCAACCAAAGCCAGCCAGCGCTAGATAGTGGGAAAGGTGTCACTCTTCTGACGAAGACTGTAGAACCAGCGCATGCGGGTGAAGTCTTCCGTCAGAGTCAGGACGTACCGCCCACAATCATCTTGAAACTCCATGGGAAGCGGGCCAAGCAAGTTTGAGTGGACTACCTGAAGAGGTTGAGTGGACTTCAAGATGGAGTCCTGGAAGGGAGAGTGGTGCATCTTACCCTGTGCACACGCGAGACAATTGTTCTTGGGTGCCACAAAGGAGGCCGCATCAAGACCGAGCGAGAGAGTATCACGCACAAGGCACTCAACCGCATCAAGGTGGAAATCACAAAGGCAATGGTGAAGAAGGCCATACTAGTCAGGGAATAAGATATTGGAGAAAAAGACATGTGCGGTAGGACCAGGTGGCAAAGGAGATGTGCGAAAGCAAGCGCAAGTGAATAGATAGAGGTCATGACTGAGCTCACCGCGTAGGACAACCTCGCCAAAGGACTGGACAAAGATGGTGGCGTCATCACCGATGTGGGGGACACCCCGCTCCACGCAGGTAAAAGCACGAACAAAATGGAGGCTGAGCTCGAGATGAGGCACAAACAGAACGTTGGAGACGTACACAGGGCTAGACAGACCACTGAATTGGACGACACCAACACCGTGCACTGGCACCTCCTGGCCAGCAATTGTATGGAAAGAACAGACGAAACCGACAAGACCAAAGACAACGAACATGTCATGGCAACATATCATGTGGTGTGTGTCACAAGAATCAACCATCCACGAGCCATCAATAGTCCTAGCGGACATGGTAATGGAACATCAGGCGACACAGCACAACAACTCAAGAGGAACGTCACTTGGGCACTGAGTCGACTCAACACGAATGGAAGATGCTTGAAATCGTCCAACCATGCAATGTCATGAGGATCGTCAAGCCACTCCGACTCCACAGCAAACACAGCTTAATGATCATCACCGTGTAACTCCTTAGACACAGAACCAAAAGTGGACACAGTCGTCTTAGTCCGCACATGCATACCTCCTTGAAGGGTGCGGACGACCTACTCAAGCTTTGCAAGACGTCGTGTCACATCGACAGGAGGGGTCGCAAGGGCCGCGGTGGGTGAGGTCACAGCAACCTGTCCGGCAGAAGACTCTGGGGCAGAAGAGGCACCAGTCAAGGAGGTAGAGTGGGCCTTATAGGCCGGGAAGATCCCACGCGTGACGGTCTGCCAGCCAATGCGGCGACCAGTTAGACAAGTGCAGAAGGTGTTGCGATGGGAGCCGCCGTAGTTGTAGCAGATCACCTGTCGGTTGCTTTCGGTAGAGCCACCCCCGGCAGGTGTTGTCCCCTGTCCTCCCCCCTTCTTGATGTTGTCTCGCCCCTTGCCCTTCTTCCCCTACGCGGTGATGCACTCGTAGGAGTGGAGGAGGAAATGGACTCCGCTGAGGTCAAAGGAGTACTAGAGGAAGTCACTTTCACGGCAGCCATACCAGCCTGGCGCTTTTGGTGGAGACGAGCCGCCTCGTCTAATCCACATAGATGCGCTAGGCCCACTACAGTAAGGTGAGCCAATGGTAGCAACGCTCAAGCTCGCGATGACAGTAGATGGTGAACATGGCAGCGTACTGCTTAAGGACGCCCAACATGATACTGGTCAGTGCGCCTAGCTAAGTGGGGGCTAGTGTCCCCAGCCGTGTGTAGAGCCGCATGTCTCGGCGCTAGTGCTCTACTGAAGGCTCTGACTCACCTTGGCAGAGCGAGTTGAATTTTGCCACACTCTAAGCGTGGATGGCTGCCGTCTCACCCTCTAGCAAGGTAAGAGCTAGGTTTTAGGCACCATTGGGGTCAGCGTCTATGTGGCGGAGGTAGTCCCGGATGAAGGGAGCGTATTCAAGTACGGAGTCCTCAGGCCAGACCATGCACGGTGCAAAAGGCCATCACACACTAGCAGGGATCATCAGTCTAGTACCAACTGTGGTAGTACCAACAGACCCCCTTCGCCACCGCACACAGGTCAAAGCGCCTGAAGGAGGCATCAAAGCTGACCGTGGGGAAGTTTTGCAGTGGTGGAGTACCAAAATCCTTGGGATGCTTCTTAGTGGATAGGACCACCTGAGAGGATACTCGTTTGCGTGCCCTGGCCCTCGTTACGACTGCTATGACATGCTACATCACCTCGAGAGAGTCCTTTAGGGCTATAGTGCCGCCAGTAGGCACGCCCTGCTCGATTGGAGCGTCTGTTTACTATCCTTTGTGCTCCTCATCGTAATCACAGGCCTCTCTTAGGGACTCATCGATGGAATCATCGTCGGTTGCCACACGCTCCATACCCGGCATGCATCCACATGACTACCGGCACACCCGTGGTGTTCGACGAATGATGACCTGCTGCAAGACTAGCTCGAGAGCCTGCTACATGTCTAACAGGCTCGATCATATGCTATTTTGTTTGTTGAGCAGCCTGGCAATCGGACGAGTGCGTGAACTGGTGGTGCGACTACCACTCCTTGTGTCTATGACTCTAGTGCTAGTAGTAGAGGAGACAACTTATGTGTTGGGCTCCCCTGTCCCCTCCGTCTGCAAGGCCTTGGGCGGCATGATTGCGCTACACTTGCTAATGTCCACTACTATTAGCTGGTATTGGCCGTCACCGTCACCGCTACCAACATTACTGTCCACGACTATACGCTGGTGCTGCTTCCAATCGTACTGCTATTGTCGCTGATGTTATAGCTGTGGTGGCCCCTAGTGCTATGGTGGCCAATGCTTCAGAAGAAGGGGTTGTTGCTGCTATGTCTGCTGCCGATGCTGCCAACGCCATTACTACCGCTGATTGCTACCGCCGCTGCCGTTGCTACCGTTGTTGTCGTCGCTACCGCTGCTGTCGTCACTGCCGCCATTACCGCTACTACCGCCGCTACCGTCGCTACCGCCGTTTCCTTTGTTACCACCGCTAACTATCGCTCGCAGCAAATCGACCTCCTGGCACAGGATGTTGCGTGCTGCCTGCCAACAGGCGCAGGCTGGTCACTACCGGTAGGCCGTCGCCGCTGCCCGATGCTAGCCGGCTGCTGGCCACTCCCTATAGCTCGCTGCTCGTGGCCTGCTATTACGCTACTCGCCGGTCGATGCCCGCTGGCTCACTACCCATCGGCCCGCCAGCCGCTAGCCGCTAGCAACCGCCTGTGGGGTGCGGCCTGTGACATGGCAGCGTAGGTCGCGCCCCTCAGCCAAAGCTGTCATGGCTCCCGGTGACGCTACTGTTTTTGCTGTCGCTGGCGCTGACGTCAACCCGCGACGCGATGGGTGGTGGGTCCTCCCTAGTTTGATGTTCCGTCCCTTCTGTGTAGCCACGCAAGAGTTGTCTCATGTGCTCTAATACCATGAGAAGCTTCCGAGAAGCTGCCTCATTAGAATGGCTACCCACTATGTGTGACACCAAGCAGGAAACGATAAGGGTCTAGTTGGACGACGCACACAGGGATCAAGTGTTCATCAATAGAAAGCACATGCAAGGAGAGCTAAAAAAATGAGTCATGAACACATGAACAGGGGCGACCGCTCTCCGTTTGCACCAAACACTAGGGTAGCGTTTTTCTCTGCCTCCGCCAACCATAAAATTGAAACAGTCATAACTCGGTGCCCGTATATCGGAATCAAGAAACGTCTAAAAAGCTACAGTCAGATTCTCAGGCAATACAACCTTTAATAAGCGCAGACAAAAATTTTGTACCCCAGTGCAAGCCGTCAAGCCCTTTACGGGCTCCACTCCTCACGATGCAGCCGAGCGTCAACAAAGCTCGGCCGCCGTCAGGTCCACCTCAAGATCCTGCACGTGGATGGACATGGGCCGAGAGGTCACAATGGTCTGTGAGGGCACCCATCAACAATAGTAGTCAGTAAGTTTCAAGGCATGGTCCACGAGAGGGGGAGGCGGCAAAGTCCTGACATGCCGTATGGGGATTGGTGTGGAGCCGAAGGAAAGTATAAATCGGGATCCATGGCGACGCGTGAAAAGATAGGGTTGGGCTATACGGTGCAATTTACCAGCCTTAGGGTCAAATTGTGACAACCAGACAATGAGGAGCGATTTAGTGTAGCAACAGAGCCGTAGAGAGGCAAAGTTTCCGCAGTTTGGGTTTCCAAAGGTCTGATTATTCAAATTGTGACGTTTTCAGAGAATTTTGACATAAAAGGATCGACTGTATCGGACCATTGATGAAAACAAAACAGAGATTCCCCTTGGTTTTCAAATGCCTACCAGACAAGAGTGTTGCATGCCACAGAGACTGCTCTCATTTTTGTTACAACAACTACGGCAAGCATAAAGATGAGGCCCAAACCCCCTTCACCAATCATAACACATTTCAAAATCGATGATGTGAAGGTGCTACAGAGTGCCAACGTGTGGTACTCGCCAATTTGGGCTCGCGAGCCATGTCAGCTCGCATTACCTTCGCAATGCCACACAAGCTCGCCAACCTCCTTTATTACCTTTGCCGAGTCTACAATGCCGGATGCCGGCGGCTCTGGGCCACACTCTTAGGGAACCTTCCATGACACGATATCGCGGGGCCGAGGAGGTGCCCAAACCTTAAAACAAAAACCCCAAAAATCTGAATGTTACGAGGGGACTTTCTAGAAACTCTTTTCCCTTCTTGATTTTGAAGTCAAATCCGGGTATAGGGCATCAACATTGCAAGTCAACGCCCGTTAGGTGAAATTCATTTTTGTAGCTTGAAGCTGGTAAAACGCTTCATGCAAGGTTTGGCAATGCAAAAACATCCCAATATAAAATCATAGTAAGTAGACATCGTACTTGTTTTCCCCTTCACATCATTAGGCTTTTTTTTATGTGGAAAGGAGGACAAAGGGATGTTCTTAGTACTAAAATCATCATGAAGTGGGAAACTTCTTTCTTGTTACACTCAAAGCCTATGTTAAATATATTCCATCATGTGCGGTTAGGACTCTATGATAACTCATCCGTTTTGACGACAAACATTAAACTTTGTTATGATTGTATCAATTCTCAATGTACTTGGCCATATGAAAAATCATCAAAAAGATGTTTCCCCTTTATGATATATGTAACAAAGAAGGTTTGTTGCGTGAAGTTACAAAATGTCCATTCTATACGTAAGATGGTTTTCAACATGGCTTAGGAAGTCAGGGAATAAAAATCTAGGTTCCATTGCCCCGATTTTCAACATCCATGTAAACAATCCCCCTAGTGAAATAAACTAGTTTAGGGTTTTCCACCTCCTCCAAGGCTCTCCAATGGGAGGGCCTTGAGGGTTGCTTCTCGAAACAAAACCATAGAGTCCCCAAAAACTTCTGACATGTGCATTGCATTCTTATGGTGATTTCAAAACGAATATGAAAACAGAATAGAATATACAAATATGAGATTACATGGTCTAACCTTCTACGAGGGTTACAAAGTCATGCACATTCTTCGTTGAATAATGTTTCTCATCCATTCCATTTTTTTTGCTAATTGAATAAAACATTCTCCCCCACAGGAATCCAAACATCTTTAGAACTTTTCGTTTAATCTAGTGGTTAAATCATTACAAAAATGCAATTTTTCAGTATCTTCTTTTATTGTTTCATGGCAATTGTTTAGGAGGAAGCAATAACAACAGATATTTATGAAGACGTGGGAATACATAGTTCAGTGTTGCATAGAACTTTGCTTCAAACACATAATTACAAATCAAATCTGTCAACTTTAAATTGTAATATGGTAGAAAAAACCGTTGGATGCCAAAGAAGATAAGAATAATCCAAGGATAAGAAGCTTTAAATGATAATTGTTATAAACTTTAATTTTTTTCTCATAATAGCTTCTCTTACACAGATTTCATAGCTTTTAAGTAATAATAGGGAAAAAAATGGGTCTCAATGGCAAAAAAGACAATGTTTTAATCCTTTCAAGTTGTTGTGTCTGTTATTTTTTGTAAAACAAGAGAGGGAAGGTTCAATGAAAGTTTTGTAGATATGACATGGAAAAAATCATATTCTTTCATTACAACTTGAATACAAAATAGATGATCGTAATGGTTTCCTCAAATGTGGAAACATTGATATCTATAGATTTCAAAAAGGTTGAGTCCATCATTAGGTGCACACATGGAAGAGTTTTAACCAACAAATTTGTTGGATTATATTTTTTAGACGATCATTTTTTTTTCTCTATTGAGAGGATTCTAGATGCAATCATAGGTTTAGCTAAACTAGTTCACCAAAGCTACATACATGTTTCTACATGATGTACCTACTTATTTTTAAGAACTTACCTAGAACGTTTGAGGAATGACATCAACTTCATCAGCATGCATGGTAGTATATAGTACGAAACATGTGGCGAGATTCAAGTCTTACTTTCCCCTCTTATGTCATATACAAAACATGAGCCCTTACAACTTAGAAACTTTGAGGAACAAATAATAATAATAAATGGGAGTTCATGTGTTTTGCGAATGTTTACCTTCAATTTTCATGAATAAGAGATATCTGATGGAGAAATTCTTCTTTCACACCACATGATATGTAGTGACTTTGACCCACCTATGGATGTAGTTGTATTTTCTTCCTTTCTTATAGCAAAATGTGACCTGTCTCTTGGTGTACATGCATTCGTGTGGCAAAAGAAACTTGACCACATCAACAAGGAAATGGTGGGATCCATAAACTTTTCAGAGGAGATGATGTAGTGAACATAGAATAATATGCCATTGAATACTTATGAGCAGATCGTTAACTCTACAGGTAAAACCAAGTGTGAAGTGTTTCCTCCATCTTGAAAATGGGACGTTGGATAGGATCTAACTTGTCCACAATGACAATAATGGGCTATTTCTAGTAGCTACAAGAAGATTTTTTCATGATCATTATGCCCTCTCCACTTGGTGCAAAGCCCTAATGAAACCAATGAAGTGGGAAAATGCCCAAACTGAAACCAATGAAGATGTTTAGCTGCATGGAACTTGTTCAAATGTTAAAAAGGTTGAAAGACAAGGCATCATAGGAGATGGTCATGCGCCAAGCTTATGGATGTACATTTGTAGGAAATAAAATAACACCATCATCACTTTAAACTATTTTGTTTATATGCGTGCCTTAATTTGTGGGAGGAATATTGCCAACTTCTTGACTAAAGTGGTGGTCTATGTAGAATTTCATGTGTACACACTTAACATAGTGGATGAAGATGAGGAGAATGATGAGGGCGACAATCTGAGTCGCCCCCATTCTCGCTCGACCATGTCTGAGACGCCCCAATTCTGAGAAAAATGGCTAGGTTGCCCCCATTCCGAAAGCTCATGGCCAGGTCGCCCCCACATTTGCTGCTTCGGGGAATTATGGCTACGATTCCCTGTACGGATGAAATTTTATGGACATCTTGCGCCCACTTTAAAAAGTGGGGGGCAAGATAATGATAATATTATGTATCGCACTTGCCTGAAAATCAATTTCAATAAAAATGTACCGTACATCGTTCTAGACAACAGGTCCGTCGTGTCCACCATCCAGACTTGCTCGCATCCTTGCAGTCAACGTTTACATGTGATGGGTTAGACATTGTATATATATCATATAACCTCGTAGGGCGTCTCCAAAGGCAGATGAAACGTTGACCATACTAAAATATAGAGCTTCTCATGCCTTTCGTAGCGAGAAATCTGAAGATACCGCGAAGGACGTACGAGCATGGACAGCGAAATCTCCCCATGCTCGTACGTCCATTGCGCTACTTCCCCGATTAAGTATAAAACACGACCCGGAAAGTCATAGGTTCGACGTCCTTTAGGGAAGCGTACATATAAAATTCCGATCGTTGATGACGTAAACTAAAAAAGAACGCTTCAACGTGATCGGAAAAAGAAAGAACATTTTCGACGGCTAGATGAACAACCGCCGAGTGAATTATCGGCATTAGGTTACAAAAAAATCTCAATATAGCCACGCAAGAGATGGTTCTATTTTGTGAAGTTGTTCAAGTAGATCGGACCTCGATGATACATCGCACGAGAACATGAGCCGACTACCAACTCATCAGGTTCAGCCGAACTATGTCGGAAGACACCTACGAATAAGTACACCCGTGAAGACACACTATTTGTGTCTTCACGGGTGTACTTGTTCACGTATAAACCCGTGAAGACATTGACGACGCAAAACTGCATATTGAAGAAAGCGTCAACAATCCCTTTCTTGCTACGTATGGCTAGAATAGTGCACGCATTTACATAAGTGCTTCACAAGTTGTGCAAATATATATATCCATACACCTATGCATACATTCATAGACTTTCATTAACATGACATTTGATATACATCTAAAGTTACACATGCGTATGGATATACACATAATATACATATAAATATACATATACATATACATATACATATACATATACATATACATATACATATACATATACATATACATATACATATACATATACATATACATATACATATACATATACGTATACGTATACATAAAAATATACATATACATAAACATATACATATACATATACATGTACATGTACATATACATATACATATACATATAC
>SZWC01024575.1:0-10992 GCA_023375785.1 Penium margaritaceum | reverse complement strand
CCCCCATCATTGCAAGGCACAGCCCTACGCTGCAGCGCACCTCAGCGCACCACCCCACAATGCACCACCACCCCTCACTGCACCGCACACCACCGCCACCCACCACACCGCGCTGCTCCGCCCTGCAATGCATCGCATCCCACCGCCCCACACGCCACACCACACTTCACTGCACCAAACCGCATCACCCCACACCCCACAGCCCACCGCACCGCAGTCCCCCACACTGCACCACACTGCACCACACCGCACCCCACCGCCACACCCCGCACCCCACTGCCCCACACTGCACAGCACTGCACCGCCCCGCACCACACCGCACCCCACTGGCCCCAAACTGCACTGCACTGGCCCACACTGCACCGCACCGCACCGCACCGCACCGCACCGCACCGCACCGCCCCACCGGCGCGGTGCGGTGACACATATAAGTTTTTCCCTTGCCGGTCGGCACAATGCAGGACTTCTTCACCCGGGCTGCTGAACCAGGACGCGACGTGAGCGGACCAACTGACACATAGGGCTGGGAAAACTCAACTGCACTTAAAGTTACACACTGCAGACCTCCTCACCCGAGCTGCTGAACAAAAAAAACAACGTGAGCGATTCAACTGACACATGAGGCTAGGACAACTCAACCGCAGCCACACTAAAACCTACATGTGGTGAATATAAAGACACATGCGATGCATGCGTCAACTTGTGAGGGCTGGAAAGACAGAAGCAGATGAGCATTAGGGTTTTGGGGTCCCTAACCACGTACCTCGTGCCCTCCCCTGTCTAAGTGAGAAAGAAGACGAACAGCACGGACAGATGAAACGATGGAAGAAGATCGCGCAAGAGCCTGAACCCGGTCTGATTCAGTCGAAACTCAATCAATGTCAGCCTTAAAGACTACCCCTCTCTATGAACCCAGGGGCGGGGGGGGAGGGGGGATGGACATTGGACTCCTCTCCAGTCACCTGTGATTGGTGGGCACAGCTCACACGAGAGCAGTGAAAGACATTTGGTATGGAATGCGTTCCAAGGACAAAAGGAGATCCACGTGAACGTTTGTGTGCATTGCAAACACTGTACCAGGAGGGAGCACAAGGTGTCGGGGAAGCCATTCCACTGCGTTGATGCGATGGCCGTCACCCGGTAGCGTGAGGAGGACACGTTTCACCTGCATCGCCATGCATGCCATGTTATGCATGCCATGTTGCGTGCATGTCTGTGTGTGTGCATGTCTACGTGTGTGCATGTGTGAACGTGTGCATGTCAATGTGTGTGCATGTCAATGTGTGTGCATGTCAATGTGTGTGGATGTCAATGTGTGTGCATGTCAATGTGTGTGCATGTCAATGTGTGTGCATGTCAATGTGTGTGGATGTCAATGTGTGTGCATGTCAATGTGTGTGCATGTCCATGTGTGTGAATGTCATTGTGTGTGCATGTCTTTGTGTGTGCACTTCAAGTCCTCATGGCTAACAGCATGATCCAAGACAAAAATCGTCGTTGTGCCGGTCAGGGGCGGCGTTTGCATGTACCTTCTCATTACTCAAGATTTACCTCAGAAAAAACAAAAAATCATTGAATCCTGCAAGTGACGAGCCGTGAGAAGAAGCGTTGAATCCTCCCAGTCATGATCCGTGATCACTGGACGCAATCCTGACCGGATTGTGAGCAGTCAAAAGTCAACAGGGAAGGTTTCCCAGCAGCCAGCCAGTTTCTGTTTGCTTCTACTTCGCATAACTCCCATGTCATCTGCGGGTCAGCCACGTCGAATGTGGTTTGCCCACCCTACTTCTTGCCATGCTACGGCAAGAGACACACCACCACCATGCTACGGCAAGAGACACACCACCACCATGCTACGGCAACAGACACACCACCACCATGCTACGGCAACAGACACACCACCACCATGCTACGGCAAGAGAGACACCACCACCATGCTACGGCAAGAGACACACCACCACCATGCTACGGCAAGAGACACACCACCCCCATGCTACGGCAACAGACATACCACCACCATGCTACGGCAAGAGACACACCACCACCATGCTACGGCAAGAGACACACCAACTGCAGACATGTATACTGCTCTCCTCTGTTTGTTTGTTTCCTTTTCCTCCCCTCTTTCCAATGCTTCTTCTTCCTTCCTGATATCCTTTTCTCCTCTTTTCACGCACGGCTCTCTTCCGCAAGCGGTTGACCCCACCCGCCGGACAGTGACCCCACCTGCCGGTCGGTGACCCCACCTGCCGGTCGGTGACCCCACCTGCCGGTCGATGACCGCATTTAAAAAGTTAAACTCTGCAAGCGGATGACCCCACCTGTCGGTCGGTGACCGCCACAGCGCTGTGCGCACCAAACGCCAGCAGCCCCGACGGCCCCCAGGCGGCGGCATTGGCCACGCGGTTGCACCCCACCGCCACGTGGCACAGCTCCACGTCTACACCAACGGGCCGCTGCGGCTGCGCCTGCGGCTGCTGCCGCTGCTCGTCTCCTTCCCCTCCCTCCACCGTCTGGTTATCCTGCTGCGCCATTGGCCACTTGCCTCCCTGGAAATAAAATTGCGAAGACAAGGTATTTTTGGACGGAACAATCAGGTCATAAGATTGCCTCTTTCCTTCATATGAGACGCTTCGACAGCTCAGGGGTGAGGGAACATATGCTGCACGTTTGAAGGCGGAAGCTCCTCACGATAGGAGGCTTTCAGTCCAAAAACTGTGCCCTAAAAGGTCAGCCATAGCGCTGCGCTGCTTCCCGGCGGTTATCGAAACCCGCCGGAGGGGGCCGGGCGTCTCAACGGGACAGCCCCGAGCAGGCCGATGGCGCGAGGTGGGACAATCCTCCCCCCTCGCGCGACGGCTGCCGGGACTGTCCCGCAGGAGCAAACTGGGGACGGTTGGGGGAGGCCCAGCCGGCAGTCGTCCCATTACGCCGGCGACCGACAGGTCAAACGGCGGAATGCATATTGGACAAGGAAGGAGTTGAAAGGGTACACTTGCCGTACACCCACTGACTTCGCAACAAAAGAACGTCGCACCCAGTTTTCGCATATAAAGCATGGGAGGGCCACTTTTGCAGAAACATTCCTATAACGTCCATAAAATTTACATAATACTTCCGGTAGCCACTGTTAAAAACAAATACTTTGGATGTCCACCGTGCCAAAAATCGTGTGGAGGACGAACTTAATCTCCGCATACCCACTTTCCACACGGGCCTGCGGAAGACAATAGCATTGAAACAGGACCCCAACGTAGCCTTGCGCAGCATAGACAGCGTGGCAGTCGACAGTGCGAGTGCACCACACAGTCTCAACATACCTCTCTGACTTGGCGTCTTTGTCTTTGTGGTTCAGTATTGGTCCAGTGCAACCGCGATACTACTGAACGTCCAATGAGCGTTCGCCGCTAAGTAGCCTTTTGCGAGCACCGTCCATGAAGTAGAAAGTTCATTACCGGCATGAACTCACTGCGTGAACCGTCGTAAACATCGTTGAACCGATATAGTTGAACGTCACAGAAGGGACAGACTTTAGGGTTACAGTCCGCGTCCGGACGGATACTCGTCCTGTCCACAACGCCGTGCGTCTTGTCCCTCGCGCTTATTACGACGTACATTGTATGGTCAATCATCGCAAACCATCAACATGTCATCCGAGGGTCGCAGGAATGGCGGAAATGGTTGCGGGTGGAGTACTGGATATTATGTGGACCCCTTTGTTGCCCACCGAGCATGGGTCGCCATTAAGGAAGCATGGGACCTTAGAAATGCACGTACGAGGAGCGTACATGTCCGCCATTCGCCCCAGACCACATGGGCTGCGACTCCTGAAGCCATGGCACATACCCTCGACTGGCCATTGCCTAGTCATAGACGAGTGAACAGCCCTGACGCATGGGAGCCATGGATATCATCAGAGCCTAACTGTCCCTACGGATGTAACCGCTCCTACTGCACGTACGAATACGGAGGTGGCAACTATCGTTAGTCATCTCCATTGACGGTGTTGTTCACTGTACAAAACATGGGTCGCATGGTATATGGACATGACGACACCGAGCCCACTGGCGTTATGGACGTGCGTACGCGGTTCTGGACCGAGCGTACGTACACGTGGGACATTGTGGCGAGGATCTACCGATGGGATCAAGTTGGCCCATGGGGTGGTGAACCTACCAGACCCTGCAGGCCACAGCTCACTCCCCTGCAAGTGGAGGAGGCATGGGCTAGGATCAAGCATCGCTGGGACAGGCTCGTTTCCACGGAGGTCCAACCTACTTGGGTGAACGACCCATGCGAACCAGAGACCATGTGCTAGATTTTGGGTGAACGCATGCCAACTCCACGTCCTCCTCACACCCCTGAGTAGTGGCTGCCTCGGGCTTGATACTCTCGGTGTTTGCTTTGCTTATGTGTTCATCATGTTCCCATGAACGTACTCAATGTTAGTACTTTCGCATATGCCACAGAGAACGCGATGTCATCAATTGTGATCTGAGATTGCCATGTCAATGCAAACTGGCACATAGTGGACATGTGGAACATCTTCCAATGTTTCTTTCAATTACATGCCACTCATGACTATCTTTGCGTGAGGTAGTGGCCTTGCTGCACAACATTGGTTGAAGGCATTCACATACTTTCCATTACTTCCTTTACCCATACGTTACAAAAGAGATAGTGGATATGGCGTTAATTTATTCACCGTTTCATATATTCGGAGACTTGTTTGCATGTTACCCACCCCTCCACTCTCTCAGTGTGTAACATGTAACAGTATGTGACACGTGCAAGTGACTGCCAAGTTGTGGAAAACTGTACACTATACTGAAGTCACCACTCTTCTACTGGTTGAGGGTTATTCATAACATTGCACTATTAATCACAAAGGTTACTTCGCTTGGAACAAGTGTGGAATAGAATGAAACAGTAGACAGGGGTCTAGTCCAATGATATTGTGCAGAAGTTAGTGAACGTCACACGTACTGATCCACAACTAAATATGCACGGGTAAGCCGTGCACGTAACAGATGACCTCACAAGCAGGGCACTCTGCAACTTCATTGAACTATACGCAAGCATCATAGAAGACTTCCCCAAAGGGGGATGCACACATGCCCGTGCATGGATTAGCCACTTCATATCTGGGCTGCTCCACGTCTGCTCTGCCCAGGTTGAGACTAGCCATCCTATAACACATGACTTGTGCTTCCTCCATGGCACATCCCATGTCTTGGGCCACATGTGATCTGACCCTGTGCCGGTGCACTTTCAGCCTTGGTTGCCGCTTGACCACTGTCTTCACGAGGACATGGATCTGCCTCATCTGCACACATGAAAAGTAAACACAGCATTGTTAAGAAGTCACAAAGTAAACAAAGTACACAAGGCAGCATGAGCCATCAATGGAGGACACACAATGTAGCTTTACCAATGTTCACACAGAACGGCCTCTGCGTTTGCGTTTGCGTTCGATGGGTTTGTCTTCCTCGGATGCGTCTGAGTGGGAGGAGGAATCCATTGACTCCCACTCTTCTGTCCCACTTGTCTCATAGTCTGAGGCACTGTCCTCTGACCACTCCGAGGACGAGGGACCGTTCTCTGTAGGAATGCTAGGGTTGTCAACCTGCGATGAAAATGCCGGTTCTGTTGTGTCATCTGCATCTGCCATATCACCTACAACAGCACCTACAGCACCACTGCCTACTGCTCCTACTGCTCCTACTGTTCCTGCTGCTCCTATTGGTCCTGATGCTCCTAGTGCTCCTGCTGCTCCTGTTGCTACAGATGCTCCTCGTGCTCCTGATGCTCCCGCTGCTCCAGATGCTCCTGCTGCTCTTGTTGCTCCTCCTGCTCCAGGTGCTCCTGCTAATGCTCCTGCTGCTCCTGCTGCTCCTATTGCTCCTGCTACTGCAACAGCTCGAGCTCCTCCACCTGCTCCTGCTGCTCCACGTGTTCGTGCTGTTGTTGCTGCTCTGCGTGGTCCTGCTGTTGCTGATCCTTCTGGTCCAAGTTGTTGTCCACCATGACCTCACGCCGTGGCCAGAGGCAAGCTGTTTGGCACGTGCTGCGGCCACGTTAGCTACAGACGGTGTAGGTGGGTTGGTGCACTTACGCGTGCCATGTCCGGACAGGCCGCAATGGCTACAAATGCGATCCCTCTTCCGACGTGCGTAGCGGTCCTTGCGCTTGGACTTGGGCCTTCCAGCGCCATGCTTTTTGCCCGGGGATCCCCAGCCATTCTCTGCATACTGCACGTCGCCAAGGTTGACACCGGGCATGGGGTGACGGTAAGTTCTCTTCCACGCTATCTTCGTGAGGTGAATGTCCACGTACATGTCGCGGTTGACCTCAGCGTCCAGAAGCAGACTGACGGCGTGTTGGCCAGGAATTCCGTACTTGGCCCACTGTCCGCAGTTGCATTTTTTCTCGTTGCAATCCACCTCACGGCCGGACAGGCTCTTTGGACCAGAGACCGTTCCTGACAGTGGGCCGGCTGGGATGATGTTGTACTCACGCGCCTTCTGAGTGTAGTTCGTTACCTTGGTGTCGGCGAAAGGTGCGAGCGTAGTCTCACAGTCATGCGCCAGCTTCCGGCGCTTTGCGAACAGCTTCTGCATCGAGATGTAGAGCTGTGCAAAGCGGTGAAAGGGATACAGGTGCCTCAAGTCCATGATACGAGCGTTGAGAGACTCGGCCGCGTTGCTTGTAGTGTGGCCTTCACGGGGAACGGGGATGTACACACGGCTCCACGCCGCGAGAGGGATGCCCGGTTCTGTGGGCCCGCCAAAAATGTACTACAATCCTGGCTCGGACTCCTTCGCCAACTGTTCCTGTGCTCGCTTGAACTCCCGCGGGGTGTACACATGTGCAGGAGTCCAGAAGAGGTCCTCGGCGACCCGGCCCGCCTTCGACTTGAAGTTCTTGTGGATGTGCTACGCACAATACGTGTGTATCGCTCCTGGCAATTCACGGGCTACAGCGGCAATCAGCTCACCGTCACGGTCGGAAATGATGGCAGTATCTCGGTCGAAAGCAGTGGGGTAGGCCTGCACCAGGTGCTGCACGAACCAGAGCCAGTTGTCCTTGTCCTCCTGACCGCACAGCGCCCATGCCATGGGCACGGAGTGGTTGTTTGCGTCCCAGAACTACGCAATGAGCAGAACTTGCTTGAATCCGTTTTTGAGGAAAGTCGTGTCCATGGTTGTTATGCACCGCACGTGATTCCACCCCTCCCGACACGCCCCCGGTGCTACGAAGGCTTGGCGGAAGACTTTTTCCTTGTCTTGCTCTGCAGAAGCTACCGTCCGGGGGTCCACCCGTTTGAGCTGCACGACAAACATGCCATGGGGACGTTGGTTGAACACAGAGCTGTGTAGCACTCACAAATAGGGATGGGGAAGCAGCGATGGAGGCTACAACGACTTACTTCTGCAACATACGCCGGGAACAGGGACCACGACAACGCCTTCTCGCCCATCTACTTCTCATGGGCTACCTTCTTCGCACGGTAGACCACGGGGTAATGCACCTTCTCCCTAGTACAAACCTCGACAATCTGCTGCAGCGCTTTTGTGTCCGTGGAGGGCTTCTTCTTGTTAGTCTGCTGGATGTGTCGCAGCACCCATGAAGCTCGGCGCGCCTGGTTGCCCTTTTTTCCGGTGGGGGAACACTTGTGGCCATCTACAAACTCCATGACGGTAACGTTGCCGTTCTTGCGCTGGTAGCGCGCCTTCAGGAGCCATTTGCAGTATACTTGCTTCCACAGTCCGCAGCGGAGTTCCAGGAGAGTTGGCTCACTGCGGACCCATGACAGCGGCATGTCGCAGTCGACGGCGTAGTCTTGCACCGCTTCGCGACAGGTGTCCATGTTGCAGAAGGCGCGACTGCCTGGGAAATCAGTGCATCTTCCTTTGCGTTTGCGCGCACGGGATGGAGCGGCTTCAACATCTTCGACACTATTCTTCGGCAGGGGCGGCGGGGTCTCATCATCAGACGACCCTGCACAGCAGACGTGCAAATATACATGTCAGTCACATGTGTGGTGGATAGGCAGAAGACATACTTCACTGACATGGCTAACGGACAGCGTACTTCGACCAAGCAGGAGGTCCAAGCCCGTCGGCGCTGACGCCATGTCTACAAAGAAGGTGGGTTCAACCTAGCGGCACGGTAAGCACGATACGGACGCACACATTGACTGCCTCCAAGTCGCATCGTGCGCTCTTCAACACGGTCTGGGGAGCGAGGAGTCATGCGCTCCACAACGTTGACGTGACAGTTCCAGTCGTGTTCCTCCCACTCAATAACCAGGAAGGATGACTCCGGGTGGTACCGGGAGACGAGGACCTCGGGTGGGTCGTCGTCCTCGTCGTCTGGGTAATCGCCGCTAGTGGCGTAGAAAGTGGCGGCCATGATGGCCAAAAGTGGGTATAACAATGTATGACATGCGTTGTAATGTGCATCCTACCCACCATCTACACTTAGAAAACCCACCTGTTAGCGTGAGGAGGAGAACCATCCCGGAGACACAAGCCCGCGGCGACAAACGTGCGACATTGGTACAACATGTCGAATACACATCAACAATGGAGTCAACGGTCACGACCCCTGCGGACGACAAGAGAGAACGTCCACATCACATGGTGGTTGGCCGACTTTCCATGACGACAAAGCTTGCGTTCCATGCATCCGGTGTGAGGACGTCCGAGGGGGTTACAAAAATAAATAATCCTACCATGCACCTGGAGGAAAAATTTTGACGAGGGGAGCCAAGTCAGCTGCGAAGAAAGGACGGTGCTAGCATGTCAATCCACCTCGATTAATCCGCCAGTTGGCGCCGATGACATGCTGACAACAATAGGCAACATCCACCTGGCAACATATCGAGTCGTCGACATATGCTACGCTTAGATCCCGTTCACATGTTGCCCTTTTTTACGGCAAGGCCCGCATAACGCATCATCACGGCACATTCAATGCATGTTTGACAAAGGAACTTTGTGACGTCTGCTTTCGCATGTGAGACACGGCGTGCTTTCGGCGCACGTTCCAATGTTGAGCCCCCCTGTTGAAATAGTCAAATATAGTAGGGGTGACGGGTTTGGTTGAAAACATATTTCTTCTGTTGGAAGTCGACCTGGTCATGAACACACCGGAAAGGCGTATTAGCCGGGCTTCATTTTGTGTGATGTAGAAATTGAGACTGAAATCGTTGAAAATGAAATTCAATTTACCGGATACCCACAGTTGAGAAACTAATTCACGGGGAACCGGTGTAGCGTGAATTTCTTTCCAACAGTGGGTACGGCATGCATGTGTTTATGGACGTGTGAAAAGAGTGGGTACTGCATGCATCTTCTTTGCAAAGTGAGTAGCGTGTGCTTAATGTGTGAGAAGTGGCCACGACAAAATTCGGAGGCCCAAACAGTGGGTATAGCGGATTTAGGCCGGGTCCTACCTCTACACCCTATCGTTCTATAATGGCGCTTTTATTTTTTGGGGCCACTGGTCCTACCTCTACGCCCTATCGTTGTGTAAACCCGGGTCATGATTGCACAGAGGGTTTGGCAACCAAGTCCAAACACTAAAAAAGGTGGAAATTCGGGCATAACAAGTTTTTAGACCATCTAGTTGATTTATAAACTCGACAAAAAAAATGACATAATTCATAGAAGGAGATATTGCACTGTGCATATATGTATTTACATTGATTTCAAACTAGGTAAACATTAATGTGTTGATATCATGCAGATAAAAAAAAACATAGATAAGTTTAAATATATATAGATACAAATAAAGATATAGATATAGATATAGATATCAGTAGAAATACCGATTACCCCCTGTTTTGTCACCCTTGACCCTCATATACCCCTCCGTCAAAACAATAAGCCCCATCCACCCCTCCGTTGGAACAATAAGCCCCATCCGCCCCTCCGCAAGAACGATAAGCCTCATCCGCCCCTCTGCCAAAAGGATAAGCCTCATCCGCCCCATCGCCAAAACAATAAACCTAATCCGCCCCTTTCCAGCAAAAAATAGCCTAATCCGCCCCCCCATTTTCACCATGCTCAAGCAGCGACGCATGTCGCTGCTTAAGCATGGTCAAATCGGGCATGTCGTGCTAGAATGCTGCCCTCCATTGCGACCGTTACGATGGGTGGCCACGATGGCATCGAGGGGTGGGGGGGGGGATTGCCGGCCAACGTCCATCGGCCGATACCTCGTAAGCCCCCCCCTCTTTCCCCCCAAAGCTTTTTGCAGCCCACCAGCCCACCCACCCCCACGTTGATCAAGGCCCTCGCGATTGAGGGCCGCGAAGGAACAGGCGGGCGGTGGGCTACCAAGAAGCGGTGGGGAGTTGGGGGGGGGGGTAGAGGGGGGGGAAGACTTTGACGAGGATTCTGACCGACGGGCGTCCATGGGAATCCCCGACGAGAGTCGAAACTCCCTATATGATTTTTTTAACACTTTAATCAACTTTATACCCTTGTTTGAGTTACAAACAAAAGACAAGCGCACACCCTTTTTACATGCAACGATTGAGGGTTTATTTTTGCGCCGGGTTTAGACGTATACATAGACATAGACATATACATATACATATACATATACATATACATATACATATACCTATACATATACATATACATATACATATACATATACAGATACACATACACATGCATATACATATACATATACATATACATATACATATAGATATACATATACATATACATATACATATACATATACATATACATATACATATACATATACAGATACACATACACATACATATACATATACATATACATATACATATACATATACATATACATACATAGATACATATACATATACATATACACATACATATACACATACATATACACATACATATACATATACATATACATATACATATACATATACATGTACATATACATATACATATACATATACATATACATATACATATACATA
>SZWC01024574.1:0-12865 GCA_023375785.1 Penium margaritaceum | reverse complement strand
CATTTTGAGTGATTGAACAACCATTCTTCAGCACAAGTGATGCCCTTCCAATCACACATGCTCGCTGCTCCAAGGTTCCCTCTCTCCTCCAGATCCAACAGTCAGCACACTCTGACAAGGCAATCCTAAGACCAAGGACCTTTTTGGATATTTCTCCCATCAGGTCTTGACCCTGGACCTCTTGCCTTTTTTCTTTTCTCAGGCTAAGGCATGGAGCCATCACCCATGGCCACCTAGACATCGACGGTCCATGACCCCTGAAACTTCGAAAATTGATATCTCCCAATCCGACCGTTGGATCGGCCTGAAACTTGGACCGTAGATAATTTGTCACCTGAGCTTTCAATGGTAAAGACGGATCGACGATCGGAGCAGGCATCTGGAAGTTTCCTGGAACTTGCTCCTGTGGACCTGAAATTGAGCCGGATGGCTCCTTTCCCAACAACATAACCCACTATCTCATGGAGAATCGCCATGTGTCCATGGCTAGCACACTACGATCTCACCTCATCTAAAAAGAAAGGTGATGTATCTTTCTCCTAGTCAGGACACTCTGACAAGGTAATCTAAGAATGTAGGACCTCAGTAGATATTTCTCCTATGAGGTCTTGACCCTGTATGTACCTTTTGCCTTTTTTCTTTTATCATGGTAAGGCATGGAGCCATCATCCATGGTCACTCCGATAACGGCAACTTTGAAAATTTGTATCTCCCAATCGGACCGTTGGATCGGCTTGAAACTTGCACCATAGGTATTTTGCCATCTGATCTTACTAATGATGAATTTGGATTGACGATGTGAGGAGGTATACGCTAGTTTCCTTCAACTTGCTCCTCTTGACCTGAATCTAAGCCGGATGACTCCTTTCCTACCAATCTCCTACTTTGTCGCAATTAGAGTGGGCTGAGTGCACATACCTTTATGAAGAATTGGTGTTTTTTGCAAGTCAGTGGCTTAGTATAGATATCAGCAACTTGCTTGCTGGTTAGAGAAAATTCCAGCTTGAAAGCACCCTCTTGTTCCATGTACTAAGGAAGTAATATGCGATATCAATGTGCTTGGTACATGCTTGGTACTCAAGATTCTTGGTAATTGTGATTACGCTCTGGTTCTTGACGCATACAGGAATTGTAACTACTGCTCTCCCAATCATCATCGCCATGAGACGCTGAAGTCAAACTGCTTCTTCGGCTCCAAAGCTGAGAGAGACGTATCTAGCTTCCGTGCTTAAGGTGGCCATGACCACCTACAGCTTGCTGCACCAGTTGATAGCCCTTCCATTCATGAGGAACATATGTCCAGAGATGGACTTCCGTTCCTCAAGATTTGAAGCTGAATCTCAGTCTGTATAGCCAATAATGTTCTTGTCATTGTCATTTTAGGCGATGCCATTGTTGATGGTTCCAGCAAGGTAGCGGGAAATCTGCTTCACTGCCTTTTGCTGCTAAGGTCCGGGTTCGCCATGTGCTGGCCCACAATGCTAACAGCCAGTACGAGATCTGGCCTGGTTACAACCATCAGGTACATGAGACTGCCGACGACTCTCTGGTACGTCTGCTGCTTGGCTGCATCTACTTGTCAATTGAAGTTCAAGAGGCAGTGCCGCGTCTCAATGGCATGTCAATGGGTTTGGCCTGTGCCATGCCGAACCGCTGCAAAACATCCTTGATGTAGCGGCTCTGTTGTAGCGAGAGAGAGCGTGATTTGCGGTCACGCGTCACCTGGATACGAAGAAACTTTGATGCCTTCTCGAGATCAGATATCTAGAAGCACATCTGTTGTAGACCTGATATGCTCATTGTCCATGGATGATATTTGGACAGGCACTAGACGCACTAGGCATGCACTGCTCCCTTGGAGTAAGTGGCCTAAGTCTGGTCGAGATAGAAAATGCATGCAGTGCTCCTTTGGAGCAAGTTCCCTTGGTCTAATATTTATAGTATAGCCAGCAAAGACTACCTAGGACAACTTGTGGCTTAGACGTTTTCGAATAAGTCTTTGGAGCGTGAGGTCACTGGGTCAAATCCCATCCTGGTGACTAATTTTCTTTGTGACTAAAAGGGGGACAAGAAGGATCTAAGAGACATCTTAGAACATTCCAAGGTCCGTCCTGGTAGCTGGCGCCACTTGGTGCGTCACGGAGCGCCATGTAGGCAGGGTGGATGATGCAATCCAGATTGCTCCTTAAGTGGCTCATCGAAGGAGCCATTGCACATCTAGGCTAGACGCTGGCTCTAGGACTATAAGAACCTGTCTGTTGCCTGTCATTCAGTACAATTCTTACCTTTGAGACTCCTAACAGAGTTTTCCACCAGGTACTCGACCGACGACGAGGAGATGGTCAGGTCATCAACGTAGAGTGCAACCAGCATCAAGCCTTGCTCCTCCTCCCGTACATAGATCCTTGTACCACATCCTTGGGGCCTGTTTCAGCCTGTAGAGTGCTTTGACTGGTTTGGAAATCTTGCCCTTTGGAGCTTTCACTCGCACGAGTACTTCCATCAGCGCTACTTTGTCTAGCTTCCGTAGAGGAAAGCTGTCTTGACATCCATCAGGTCGACCATCAGATCCTTTGCAGCAACGATGCTCAACATGGATCTAATGGAGGCAGAGGTGATGATAATCGCAAAGGTATCCTCGTAGAATGAGCCTGCATGCAGAGAAACCTCTTCTCCACAACTCTTGCATTGTACTTGTTGATAGTCCCATCCTTCTTAAACCTTTTCAAGAGTACCCACTTTGACCCCACCACGTACGCATTGGGGACCTGTTCACAAGAAAACATGTTGCGTTCTCTTTGATGGATGCGAGTTTGCTATCCACTACCTCCTTCCAGTTCGCCGCATGTGGCATGTTCAAAGCCTCCGTTATTGTCACAAGCTCTTCTTGAGCCAAGCATGACCAGCTATATCCGGTCCATTCCGTACTACCAGCATCGTACTTGGGCTGAGGTTTGTTCTAGCACGTACTATGCTAGAGTCTTGCTGTTGGTACTTCAAGGCTTAGTTGCTTCTATTGCTCCTGCGCTGCCAATGATCTGTTGTTTAAGGAAGAGCCACCGACCTCAGAGTTTGACTTAGAAGCCTCGGACGCAAAAGACTCAGTGTCAAAGTCCGTTACTGTGTCAGCCTACATTGGCACTCTCCTTAGAGTACCATCCTTCACTGGCACCATCTGCTAGTTCTCTGGTGCCTGATCACCTCATTCGAGCAATTTAACCATCTATCCTGATGTGGGAGCATGGATAGGGTCTTGCGACTCTCCCTTGTCGAGCGTCCTTTCATCAAACTCGACATGTGATGAGCTTTCCAACCGCTTGGTCCCACAGCATGTACGCCTTGTGTACATTATTGTATGAGACCATTAAACACTTAGGAGTACGTGCATCGAGCTTACCACTTCCTTCTCTTGCTTGGACCTTTGCCCAGGCAGTAAAGCCAAAGATCCTCAAGTGTGAGGCATCTGGCTTCTTCCCTGAACAAGCCTCCTGTGGCGTTGTGAGCTGCTTCCCTTGTTGCTTCTTACTACACCTTCTACGCACGACTGCCGGAGTGAGATTCACAAGGTAGCAAGCACTTGTTACAGCTTCAACCTAGAAGCGAGGGGGATTTTGGCATCGAAGAGCATGCTTCATATCATACCAAGGAAAGTCTGCTTCATCTACTCGACAATGCCGTTACTTTGGCAGATGTAAGGCATAGTGGTCTCGTAGTTGATGCCGTGTTGGCTCAACCAGCCTTTGTACACCTCGTACTCACCATCGTTGTCAGTACGCAGAGTCTTGACCTTCTTGCTTGTCTTCCGCTCTATGATTATTATAAACTCTTACAACTTCTCCTTGACCTCTCTGTTTATATTGAGGAAGTAGATCCACATCTTACGACTATGGTCATTAATGAAGGTCAAGAAATACTTCCTGCCACCGTTTGAAGGGATACAAAATGGTCCACACGCATCAGAGTGAATCATGTTTGTCAACTCCTTACCCTTTCCCATGCCCTCATATCTACCAACATGATCTTTGTATTCCTTCTTGGGAGTCCTACACTCTCGTGCCCAATGCCTACGCTTGCCACGGTAGCCGATGATGCTGTTGTCGTTGCCGTTGTAGGTAATGCCCATGTTCATGGTTCCAGCAAGGTAGCGGAAGTTCTGCTTCACTGCCTTGTGGTGCTCAGGTCCAGAGTTTGCCATGTATTGGCTATCAGCGTTTAGAGCCTCTGCGAGGTCCGGCCTGGTTGGAACCATCAGGTACATGAGGCTGCCGACGGCGCCATGGTACTTCTGCCGCTCAGCTGCATTTGCTTCTCCATTGAAGCTCACGAGGTACTACCGCATGTCTAGGGGCGTGCCGATGGGTTTTGCCTTTGCCATGCCAAACCGCTGCAAGACATCCTTGATGTAGTGGCTCTACTGCAGCGAGAGAGAGCGTGATTTGCGGTCACACATGATCTGGATACCGAGGAAGTATGATGCCTCCCCGAGATCAGACATCTGGAAGCGCTCGTGCATGGCCTCCTTAAACTCCTGTAGTACAGACATGCTGTTGGAAAGGAGGAGCATGTCATATACATACACGATGTTGACAAGGACCTCATGCTCATGCTGCCAGCGATAGACGCTATAGTCACACTCGCTGCGCTCGAATCCCATGCACTGCAACGCTGCATCCAACTTCTGGTTCCAAGCACACGACGCTTACTTGATGCCGTACAGCGACTTCTCCAGCTTGAAAACCAGGTACTCCTGGCCATCCATGACGAACCCCTCCGGTTGCTCCATGTAAATCTCCTCCTCGAGCTCACCGTTCAGGAACGCCGTCTTGACGTCCATGTGGTGGACTTCAAAGTCCTCTGCTGCTGCATAGGAAAGGAGCATACGCACAGAGGCAAACTTTGCAACAGGAGCANCTCGCTGCGCTCGAATCCCATGCACTGCAACGCTGCATCCAACTTCTGGTTCCAAGCACACGACGCTTACTTGATGCCGTACAGCGACTTCTCCAGCTTGAAAACCAGGTACTCCTGGCCATCCATGACGAACCCCTCCGGTTGCTCCATGTAAATCTCCTCCTCGAGCTCACCGTTCAGGAACGCCGTCTTGACGTCCATGTGGTGGACTTCAAAGTCCTCTGCTGCTGCATAGGAAAGGAGCGTACGCACAGAGGCAAACTTTGTAACAGGAATAAAGGTTTGCGTGTAGTCGATGCCTTCCTGCTGCAAGTAGCCCTTGGCGACCAGCCTTGCCTTGTACTTAATCAGGTTGCCATCTGCTCCCTGCTTCTTCTTGAACACCCACTTGCACTTGATCACCTTACGTCCAGATGGATGCTCAGCCAGATCCTACGTACCGTTGTCGAGTTGCGACTGTATCTCTTGCTGCACAGCTTATGCCCAATCTGCTGCATCTGGTGATGCCATGGCCTCCTTCCAGACGTTGGCTCATCAGAGTCCGCTACAATTGCGACGTTCATCTGGTCTGGTTTCTTGAGCATCCAGAAATGCCTGCGCTTACCAGGCTTGTAGCGCGTCCTGAGAGGGTACCTCCTACCTGGTACTGGAGCGTTAGCAGGCGGCTGACGCGGTGCTACCAGCACAACTACTTCCGTTGATGGTGGTGTATGTTTTTCCTCTGCTTCTGCCGATGAGGCTACTATATCTGCTGTATCTGACATGGGAGAGTATACTGGTTCCCCCACTGTCACAATGGAGGAAGGATCAGGAGAGATTGGGTTAGGAAGGATATGTACTCCCACTGCCTCGTCAACTACTGCTTCTGCTCCCTCTTCACACACAATGTTGGTTCCGATGACTTTGCTCTCGTTGAAGACGACATCCTTGGATATGATGACGTGGCCTGTATCCCTCTTGTAGAGGCGATACGCCTTGCTTGCCACGTCGTAGCCAATCATCAGCATCTACGCGGTCTTCGCGTCCCACCTTTGTTGCTTCTCCTTTGGGTTGTACATGTGCGCCAAGCTCACAAATGTGCGAAGATGACCCACGCTCCGCTTCTTGCCGAACCACTCCTCGTATGGCGTCATCTCCTCCACGGCCTTGGTTGGACTACGCTTCTTGATGTATACCGCAGGGCTTACTGCTTTTCCGCCCAAAAATCGTAGGTGAGCCGAGCCGCGTGCAGCACAGAGCGCGCCGACTCAACGATGGTGCGGTTGGCGCATTGTGCTACGCTGTTGTGCTACAGCGAGTATGGTGCGGTGCGCTGCGCCTTCATGCCTGCTACTACGAGGTAACCCCTGAAACTCCTTGCTCAGGTATCCTCTAGCGCAGTCGCTGCGCAGCGCCTTGATTTTCTTACTGGTTTGGTTTTCCACCATGGCCTTGAACTCCTTCAACCTGTCAAAGCACAAGTCCTTGGAGGAAAGGAAGTACACAGCACTGTAACGGCTGAAGTCATTAATGAAGGTGAGATAATACCTAGACCCTCCAAAGCTCTGGGTCTGCATCGGGTCACTCAAGTCTGTATGGACCAGCTCCAACACCTCCTTCGTGTGCTCTCCTGTTCAAGAGAAGAACTCGCGATATTGCTTTCCCTCCAAACATCGGATGCACAACTACTGCTCAAAGTTAGAGATGGTGGCAAGTCACGCACCATCTGCTTCGTTCGAAGTTGTTACAAGGCGCGCATGCCAATTTGGCTGTAGTGCGCATGCCAGATTTCGCCATCTGTGGCGTGTACCATTGCTGCAAGGCTCTGCTCGCGTGTGATCTTGGTCGCCCCCAGCAGGCGGTACATATCGGCTTCTTTCACCGACCTGGCCAATTCCTCTCCTGTTTCCTTGTCGAGGATGTAGCCATACTCATCGTCAAAGACGAAGCGCAATCCTGTATTGGTGAGACAGGACACTAAGAGAAGGTTGAACACAGCATCAGGCACATACAGTACGCCATGGAACACCCCACTTCAATGCCACGTGGGGTCTCCAACCACATCTCCACAATCCCAATCCCCTCTACATACTGTACTGATCTTTGATTTTCATATTAATTGTTTTTTTTCCTCGCACAAATTCATGTATTTGGCAACGTGGGCATATTTTTCGTCCTATTATGAATACAAAAAAATATTTCCTTCAGCCCTGACATCTCGCGAGTCAAAAGAAAAAACACAAAATGTGTTCACGACTACTAAGACTCAACAAAGTTACGTGGATACCTGCGATGGCTTGCGCTTGAGGATTTCAACGGTCTCGAGGTCGAGCTCGAGGCGAGAGTCGAACCGAGCGAGGGTTGGATAAAGAAAATAAGGGACAAAAAACAAAATCAAGACTACAACAAGGACCCATTTCGTTCGTCTTGAAAACACAAAAATATTGTACAGCACTTACGAATCAAAGTTGCAGTTCATAAATTATTATTGATCACGAAATCAACGATCAGTACGGTAAACCACCTGATCATCACCCAAAGCAATCTGTCGGGGGGTTGGACAACATCTGCGTAAAGCACTCCTTGTGGTGCGTCAGACTCTTGGTATACCCAGAGTCCTTGTACCACGCCAGATGCGCCTTCTCTTTCTGCGACATGTCAGATTTTGCCATGAAGAGACGGTCCCGCACCTCCTTGGCCACATTCATGTTGGCAAAGTGGCGCACACCGACCTGGTTTTACTGCTGCTGCTGCTGATATTGCTGTGACTTCTGTTGCTGTTGGTGTGGAGACTGCTACTAATGCTGCTGCTGCTGCTGCTCCTTCTGGTCCCTCTTGAACTTGAAGCACTCTTTCTTGTAGTGCCCCTCTTTCTGGCAATAGTGGCACTTACCCTTCTTCTTGCCTCTCTGCTGCCCGAACTGCTACTGCTGCTGGTTGCGTGATCCCATGGTCATGAAAGCTGCTTCACTGCTGCTACTACCGCCATTGCGCTTTCCTGCATTGCGACTTAGTTCTACCTGCACCCAGTGCGTGTAGATGAAGTTAAAGTCGAGAGCCAGTTGGCACTCCAGCGTCTCTTGCAGCGTGTCATAGCTCGTTGGGAGTCCGCTCAAAGAGAGGAGGACAAAGCGCGTGTCTTCCACAGGGTTGCCGGCCGCTTTCAGCTGCTTCGCCAGCTCTTTTGCCCTGTCCTACTACGCCTCCATCCCTTCGCCACCCTGCATTTTCAATGCCATCATCTTCTCCTCCAAAAGCATGAGGAATGCAGGATCCTTGCTCTCATACTTCTTGCACAACGTGTCCCCCCCCTCTTTTGCAGTAGCCTTGTCACTCACGTACTGAACATGCAGGTTGGAGATGGTGTTGACAAGCAGTCTATAGGCCTGCCTGTCCTTCTTCCACTCCACATATGCCATGGTGGTAGATATGAGGCAAAGGAATGGGTAAGGAATTGACAAACGTGATAGCTGAGAGTATGCCGATAACCAAGGGAGCAACAGTGCTCAAGTGTGGAGCTTACGGGCTCGACTCTGGCATAAACCAACACTCTTCAAGAGAGAAAGATGGGTTCATCTCCATTGGAGATACTAAACATTGCTTCACGTGTGCTAACGGCTACCTTGTCCATGCGCAAGACGAGGGAGAAAGGTTAATCGGCATCAACGTGAACGGTGCCTTAAAAGACTTGAAACTGGAGAACGTCGTCTACATGCCGTCTTTTGCTGCAAACCTCGTGTGAGTGTCCAAAATCACTGACTAGGACATGACGGTTGTCTTCACAGAGGAGGCCGTGATTGTCAAGAAGGACATCAAGATCCCTATCCCAAGGATAGTCTTGTCGTACACGTGCCGAGAGTTGATGGGCTCTATGTGCTGCAGACCAAACCCCTTGAGAGTAGAAATGAGGGATATACGCCGGTTGAAGAGCCCAAATCTTCAAAGCCTTATGTTGTACCACAAGCTGTTACCATGGCTGTTGGGAAAGGTGCCATCCGGCCCAGTTTCAGGTCCACAGCAGCAAGTTCCAGGAAAGTACCAGATGCCTGCTTCGATTGTCAATCCGACTTCACCATTGGAAAGATGAGGTGGCAAAATGTCTACGGTCCAAGTTTGAGGCCAATCCAACAGTCAGATTGGGAGATATGAATTTTCATAGTTTTCGGGGTCATCGACCGCCGATATCCGGGTGACCATGGGCGATGGCTCCATGCCTTAGCCTGAGAAAAGAAAAAGGCAAGAGATCCAGGGTCACGACCTGATGGGAGAAATATCCAAAAAGGTCCTAGATTGTTGGGTTGCCTTGTCAGAGTGTGCTGACTAGGAAAAAAGGTACCTCTCCTTACTTTTTAGCTGAGGTGAGATCCTTGTGTGCTAGCCATGGACACATGGCGATTCTCCATGGGATTGTGGGTTATGTGACAACTAGGAGTGTGCCATGAGAGTATTTTCTAGCTCCCTAGGTCGTATGTGAGTGGTCAGCCTGATTGCGAGGCTGATTTCCTCCCTTGTGTGAGATTATGGACTCTAGTGTGTGTGCCTTAGCCTCCATGGCTAAGTCGTGTGGCTTGTGAGAGGGCTGACTTGCCCAAGCTCGAGCTCTATATGTACTCCATCATTTTGAGTGATTCAACAACCATTCTTCAGCACAAGTGATGCCCTTCCAATCACACATGCTCGCTGCTCCAAGGTTCCCTCTCTCCTTCAGATCCAACATTTGGTATCAGAGCCAAGTTCTGCCACTTCCAGCCAGCACAGGCCGTCACTTTGGGAGTGGCAGGTTAGGGTGAAAACTTCACCAATGTTCACAATCAACCACAGAATTTTCAGGTTCAAGAGACAAGCTTTCCAAAGAGCCCAGGATCACAAAGATCCAACAGTCGGAGTGAGAGTTATGCTCAAAACGAGGTCGGCCAGGGCAACACTCTTCTCTATGAGTAAGACTGTCGCCTTGTGATGACCATAACTCTCTTGTTTCTTTGTCAAATTTAAAAAGTGGCACATAAAAATTGTAGCATTTTTCCTAAGCTTTCTATTGGTGTAAAAATATTCACAATCCATAGATTGGTTTGGGAGAAATGCCGTTTACAAGCTGGCTGGTCTGAGTTGGAGTAGGAGCAGAAGCATACCCTGTTTTCAAGAGGGCATATCTTTCGAAATCCCCTATTGATGACCCTTTTTCATGGGTCGATCTGAAAGGTTTTGAGCTGAATTTTCCAGTGGTGGGCTCCGAGTTTGAAAATTCCCAGTGTGCTGGCATCTACAGTCCATTTTCTGTCAGACGGATTTCTTGCAAAAGCAGCAGCAGAAGCAAGGGTAGCGCCGCCATCTAAAGGCAGCGCTGAGCATCACCAAGGCTCAAAATGGCAGCAGCTGGCATTGTGACAGTAGCCCAGCCTTTGGAGAGGCTGGAGGGACGCGCCAACTTCACGTTTTGGAAGATCCGTACCCGCCTCCTTTTGGAGGAGAGGGGCTTGTGGGAGGTGGTGAGCGGCGACGAGCCGGCTCCAGTTCCACAGGCAAAAGGCATCACCGCAGCGCAGGTGGTCGCGGGGAAGACGCCGCAAAAGGGTGCAGCTGATGCGGGTTCTTCTGCAGCTATACCAGCGACGTATGAGGAGTGGAAGAAGAAGGACAGGCAAGCCTATAGGTTGCTTGTCAACACCATCTCCAACCCGCATCTTCAGTACGTGAGTGATAAGGCTACTACAAAGGAGGGGTGGGACACATTGTGCAAGAAGTATGAGAGCAAGGATCCTACATTCCTCATGCTTTTGGAGGAAAAGATGATGGCGCTGAAAATGCAGGGTGGTGAAGGGATGGAGGCGTATCTGGACAGGGCCAAGGAGCTGGCAAAGCAGCTGAGAGCGGCCGGCAACCCTGTGGAAGAGACGCGCTTCATCCTCCTCTTGCTGAGGGGACTCCCAACCAGCTACAACTCGGTGCGAGAGACGCTGGAGTGCCAGCCAACTCTCGACCTCGACTTCATCTGCACACACCTGGTGTAGGTGGAATTGCGTCGCAATGCAGCAAAGCGCAATGGCGGCAGCAAGAGTGGATCAGCTTTCATGGCCATGGGCTCACGCAACCAGCAACAGCAGAAGTCCGGGCAGCAGAGAGGCAAGAAGAAGGGCAAGTGCCACTATTGCCAGAAAGAGGGGCACTACAAGAAAGAGTGCTTCAAGTTCAAGAGGGACCAGAAGGAGCAGCAGCAGCAGCAGCAGCAAAAGCAGCAATCTCCACAGCAACAGCAGCAGCAGTCACAACAACGCCAGCAGCAGCAGCAACAGCAGAACCAGACTGGCGTGCCCCATTTTGGCAACATGAACGTTGCCAAGGAGGTGCGCGACCGCCTCTTCATGGCGAAGTCTGACATGTCGCAGAAGGAAAAGGCGGATCTGGCGTGGTACAAGGACTCGACGTGTACCAAGAGTCTGACGCACCACAAGGAGTGGTTCACGCAGCTGCTCTCCGTTCCCCCCCGTCCGATTGCTTTGGGTGATGATCGGGTGGTGTATGCTGAGGGGGTTGGGATTGTGGAGATGTGGTTGGAGACCCCGCGTGGCATTGAAGTGGGAGTGTTCCATGGCGTGCTGTATGTGCCTGATGTTGCGTTCAACCTTCTCTCAGTGTCCTCTCTCACAAACACAGGACTGCGCGTCGTTTTTTACGATGATTACGGCTACATCCTCGACAAGGAAACAGGAGAGGAGTTGGCCAAGTCGGTGAAGGAGGGCGACATGTACCGCTTGCTGGGGGCGACCAAGATCCCTCGTGAGCAGAGTCTTGCAGCAGTGGTGCAGGCGACAGATGGCGAGATCTGGCATGCACGCAACGACCACATCGGCATGCGCGCCTTACAGCAGCTTCAAGCAAAGCAGATGGTGCGTGACCTACGTACCATCTCTAACTTTGAGCACCAGTTATGCATTGGCTGTTTGGAGGGGAAGCAGCACCGCGAGGCGTTCTCTGGAGCAGGGGAGCGTGCAAAAGGGGTGTTGGAGCAAGTCCACACGGACTTGTGCGGACCGAAACAGACCCAGAGCTTTAGAGGCTCTAGGTATTTTCTCACCTTCATTGATGATTTCAGCCGTTACACTGCTGTGTACTTCCTTTCCTCCAAGGACGAGTGCTTTGACAGGTTCAAGGAGTTCAAGGCCATGATGGAGAACCAGACCGGCAAGAAGATCAAGGCGCTGCGCAGCGATCGCGGTGGAGAATACCTAAGCAAGGAGTTCCAGGACTACCTCGCANCGCCAACCGTACCATTGTGGAGTCGGCGCGCTCCATGCTGCACGCGGCTCGGCTGACCTACGACTTCTGGGCTGAAGCTGTGAGCATTGCGGTCTACATCAAGAACCGTAGTCCAACTAAGGCGCTGGAGCAGATGACGCCGTACGAGGCGTGGTTCGGCAAGAAGCCGAGCGTGGGTCATCTTCGCGCGTTTGGCAGCTTGGCGCACATGCACGTGCCAAAGGAGAAGCGGCAAAAGTGGGATGCGAATAGTGCACAGATGCTGATGATTGGCTACGACGTGGCAAGCAAGGCGTATCGCCTCTACGAGAGGGATACAGGCCACGTTATCATCTCCAGGGATGTCTTCTTCAACGAGAGTAACGTCATCGGCACCAACATCGTGTGTGAAGAGGCAACAGAACCAGCAGGTGACGAGACAGTGGGAGTAGAAATTCTTCCTGACACAGTTTCTCCCGATCCTTCCTCCACTATGGCAGTGGGAGAATCACTCTACTCTCCTATGTCTGATGTTGCAGATACACCAGTCTGATCGGCAGAAGCAGAGGAGGGAGATGTAGTGTTGGATCTGGAGGAGAGAGGGAGCCTTGGAGAAGCGAGCATGTGGGACTGAAAGGGCATCACTTGTGCTGAATAATGGTTGTTCAATCACTCAAAATGATGGAGTACATATAGAGCTAGAGCTTGGGCAAGTCAGCCCTCTCACAAGCCACACCACTTA
>SZWC01024573.1:10936-28391 GCA_023375785.1 Penium margaritaceum | reverse complement strand
GGCAGGAGGCAGGTGGCAGGAGGCAGGTGGCAGGAGGCAGGAGGCAAGTGGCAGGTGGCAGGAGGCAGGAGGCAGGTGGCGGGTGCATGGATGCCGTGGATAGGACAAAGAGAGTGGGGTGCAAAACATTTAATTTCTGGAACGTGAGCAACGACTCGTACACGCCCTCACCCCTCTTCCGGAAAAGAGACGACGCCAAGAAGGGCGGGGGAAGGGGGTGGGATGGGGAGTTCGCATGTGGAAAAACAACCTGGAGACAGGTAAGGAAGAAAGGAGTGGGGCAAGTGGGTGAGACCGGGGTGCCAGGAGATGGGGGCACGGGGGGGGGGGGGGGGGTGCCTGCGACGCCCACTTACCCGGTGCCGCCAGTCACAGCGTACAGCGGCGAAGTGGGAGGGTGGGCATCAGCCGCTGCAACGCGCACCGCTACCGCCGCAGACATTAATGCTGCCATGTCGACAGCGCGTGCTGGAACACTGCCAGTGACACCTAATGGGTCGACGGATGTGCTCCAGGGAGAGAGAGACCAGATACAGCACTGAATACATGGAGTCTTCAGTGGCCGCTCACACACCGCCACGTAGGAACACCGCGCCAAGCCGCCTCGCTGCCCCTTTCCGTTTCGTTTCCTTCGGTTTGGTTTCGAGGTCTTTACGTCTACGGCCTGCGGTTTGGCGCTGTTTTTCGAGTCGTGACCCTTGACCGCGAGCGGCCTGAATTCGCGGCGCCGTTAGGGCCATGACCTCAATGCGCCCGCGCGAAATCGGGCTTTTCACGCGCCATGGCCCTCCGGTGAAGCTGAATTACGGGAAATTCCCTGAATCCCAGACCACCGGACAGGGAGAGTTTTCCGTGGCTCCACTTCATGAATCAGATACATGTTTGCCGTGCTCTCCGATTCTTGAAAACAGAAATCCATAATATCCTGTTTTTTTCTCTTGAAGCCACAGATTCGTTTTTTACCATGATATGCCACGAGGGGCATGTAAGACACCATCATGTATCCCACAAAGCAAGGGATTTCCATGACAGCTTCCCATATCTAGAGTTCGTTAAGCACAAGGGTTGTTTTCCCGTTTAGAAAAGGGACACTTACATTATTAGATATTCGCATATTTTTCTTAAAGTTATGACGCCATTTGTTTTTCAAACCTATAAATTCACACAGGCACGATGCAAAAAAACTTCTAAGTGTGTGTGTGATGTTACAAGGACGTGTTTCACTTGATTCATTGGGCTTGTGCAATGAATAACCGTTTTGCCAAAAAAGAGGAAATTCTACTTCTACAAATAGGGAAATGAATAGATTAGATTAAAAAATAAGAAAAAATGGAAATTTTGAAGGGCATCTTCTATTTTTTTCTTGTTGACACTCTACTCTGTGTTGTGAAAAAAAGAAGGTTAACTTCACATTATTTGAACTTGTTTTATGTAGTTTTGATTGCCAGATTTTCACTACATATTACACCCACCGTGGTCCACATACCATCTTTGATCAAAATAATTGAGACGAGAAAAGGTTGGGCAAGTTTATCCGAGCTGCGCTGTTTGCGCCCCGCCTAGTTGCGAAGTGACAAGTCCAAATCATGACGAAGGTAGGTGCCTGTTTCGCAGACTGCACCAACGGAAATGCCGGCTTCGGATTCTCATGTCTGTTTTATGCCTCGTACCGAGCAGTATACCTAAGCGGACCCGCTACCGTCGGAATCCATTATCGCATGTACTCATCTAACGGCGACATAACCGGCGTCGCTATTCGATGGCGACGTAGGTCTTTGAACTGCAGGATTACCAAATTTTCGCGCCGAATTAGTTTCAACTCACATGCATCGTCGAACAGTGCCCATCAAGACTTTAATCACGAGGAAAATACGGCGCTCGGATCGTCTTGAACATGCAACCATTCTCATTAGTCCGTGACGAGTGTGCTACGCTCTTGATTCGTGAAAGTTTCTTCTCTGGTGCTTTTTAGGCACATCTCACCGGTGGTGAGACTTGCAGGAAACCGACAAAGGAATCTATTATTGCATCTGTTGGTTTCGCTAACCGTTGCCCATGCATGAAGTTAACCGCTGTCAACATGACCGTTCTTACCACTCAAACCGGCATCCGACGGGAGCGCGCTCCCAATACAGGCCCCTCCGAGTGTCTAAGAAGTGCTACGACATCATCGAGGTATGACTTCCGACAACAGACAGTCCGCGTCAAGAGGGGGGTCGAACAAGGCAGCTCACGCAAATTTATCCAAAAAAGTGACTACCAAGGCAAGAGAGCTTGGCTCTCAACTCGGCCCGACATTGTGGCGGAGATTAAGCAGCGGCTCAACGATGCGCGTGTAGCCGGAAATGCGTTGAACTCCAAGACAATCCGGCGGGAGATTCGTGATGTTGTCGCACGACACGCCCCCGACGAACTTGAGCGATTGGGAGCGCGTGCGTTCGGCCGCCCGTGGGTCCGCAAGTTCGTGCAGAGGGAGATGGGTTGGGCTTGGAGGTGTGGTACAACGGCGGCACAAAAGCTGCCGCAAGATTGGGAGGCGATGGTCCTCAAGTTCCACCAGCGCGCGGCGATCATGGCGACGCTGTATAAGATCAACCCATTCTTCGTTCTCAACGGGGACCACACTAGCGTGCAGCTCATGCCGTCGGCGGACAAGACTTTTGCTCCCCCTCGGCAGCAAGGATGTTGGCATCCTCGGCCTCGAGGACAAGAGGCAAATCACCGCCCTCGTGACGGTGTCCATGACAGGAGAACTCCTCCCCCTCCAACTCATTTTTGGGGGTAAAACCCGCCGATGTCTACCACGTGGAGCCCGCGCGCGCAAGATGCAAGAGGCGGGTGCGCATCTCACTACACCCGTGAGTGGGTGCGCAACATTGTTGCACCCTACTACACGGCCATGTGCACGAAAATGAGTCTTGAACCGGGCAAGACCGACTTGTTGCTTGTTCTTGATGCATGGCGGCCCCATGCTTGTGCTTCGTTTCAGGAGTGGCTTGGGCAGCATTTCCAATACATCCGCACTTGCTACGTTCCGGCTGGTTGCACGTCGAAGGCACATCCGTGTGATGTCGGAGTGATGCGTCCATTGAAGAACAAGATTGAGGAACTTTACGCTGCATGGGGCACAGACCGCACGCATCAAGGGCTGCCGACATCCGTCGGTATGGCTGTCCTGAAGAAGGAGGCCTGCGGTTGGTTCCACGACGCGTGGGAATCCATCGGCCATGAAGAGTTGGTCAAGGCCGCGTGGGCCAAGGCCAACTTCCCTCGTGTTTTTTAGCCCTGCTTCCAGCGAGAGGCTGCCCCGTTCACTGGAGAACTCTTGTTTGCCGAGGTTACCATGGAGGAGGAGGATGTCGTGGTGTAGTTTCAGTTTGCATCCCGTGTCGTTGTTCTTGGTGGGTTTCTAGGCTTCGTACACTGCTGATGTCATATTTGTTGCGTGCGATGAAAAGTGACATTTTGTCTTCCGTGCCTCATATTCGTCAAAATCCGTCGAAGTCGAACAAGTGACTAGAATAACCAGAGCCATGAACTGAATGACAACAGAAGAACAGTGCTTGAACCCGGATCCATGAACGAAATTAGTTCAGACATTCTGAATTGAATTATTTAAGGTGTATTTAATGAATTCGTTGAAGAAAGATTTTGTTCACATTCGAATAGGCAAAAATGACTTATATTCGAAATTAAAGATCAGTAGGGTGACCGCCAATTCCTCCCCTCTTCTTCAACGTGAGTCACGGATGTTTACTTCATCGATGAAATGGTAGAATCAAACTATTCTCTTGCTTAGCCATGAAGTAAAGCCCACGACGCGTATAGTTGCTCCCAACGCCAAGCGCATCATAGCCCACACGATTTCATCTCGCGTGTACAGAGTCGGCCACATTCTTTTATGGAAGGTGGGCGTCTTAAGCTATATACATGGTACGTATTAAAAGGGCTCTTACAAGGATGTTGCTGTCGTAGGAGTCCCTCCACGCCCTCTTCATTTTGCTGCCCATACAAGACCCACCTTCTTCTCATGGCCTTCCTTGGGATGACTGGGCCTTTGCATCCGTGGTTGGTTAGTCCACGGAGCTGACAACAATCCCCCATGTGGCGGACACAGGCATTGTCAATGCTCCCAGCTTTTCCCATGATGAACCTACGCTTCACGCACTTCTGGACAACATAGGCCCTAGGACGCTTCCTCATTACCCTACTAGAAGCCTCCACTCGGACTGGATTGGTTGTGTCGATAGCTTTAGTAGATGCAGGATAGCTGGTAAGGCTGGCTTGAAAGGAGGGAACATTTGACAATGGTGGCGACACTGTTGGGGGTTGATAAAATGGCTCTAAGGCTTTCACTACTAGATGTAGATAGGTTAGGAGCAATGAAGGTCTGACGATAGTCGCTCAGGACTAACGCATTGGCCCCACGCAGTGAATCAATTCTTTGCCTTTTGTTTTCATTTTACGATTTCATCTATTTGTCATTTGATTTGTGGTTATTTTTGTATTTTGTATGCAAGAGGGAGTGTACAAGAATCAACAATAAATCAAATCGTGATTCCATAGTTCTTACACTTTCTCAATTCTAAGCTTGACTCGTGTTTGTCCCAAACTTGCGGATAACTATCAATCGTTGAAAACACATCACGAGCTTATCGAAGCTTGTCCCTCTGTGGCTCGTCAAGTCCCGAGTTTATAGCAAATATGTACGCGATGAATTATGCTAGTTTTGTCGTGTGAAGCTATTCAACACCATCAACGTGTGAGGAGATTTATTCTAAACATTTATCTCTTAGGACCTAATCTAAACTTCCTACGTGGATTCGTCTTGATTCTACAGTTTTTCGTACATAATAAATTTCCAAGACGTTGGGAGCGATGCCATGTCAATGGATTTATGGGGAATCACTTGAAGGGGGGGGGGGGGCTTCGATTCCACCCATGATTCCTTGGATATGATTTGGCACACTCGCAAATGCATACGAGGACTTTCCAAGCTACTTGTCCAGGTGCGTCTTGACAAGGGTAGAATCAAAATTAATGTGTTGCTTCAGTCCTAGGACTTTCACACCCGCATAGGTGGCGGGTGAGGGTTATTTGGACAAATGTGTGCAAACTGGTTTTTGCTACGGGTTGTCAAGGGCAAGCGTCATGTGTTTGGATGGAATATGTACAAGTTGGTAATGAATTTCCATTTATCGTGACTGTCATATTCTCTCGCTTCCATCGTGCGGCTACTAGTGCACTTGTTGCAAAAACCAAATGGCCACAACAGCCCCGAGACATCCAACCTTCAGCACACCACATTCCCTCCTACAAATTCATCTGTTGTCAGGCCAAGCCGCATGAGGGGTTCACGTCAACTTCGAGACATGATGGAAACATCAATTTCTGATAAAAATCGATGTCAATTACAAGTTGGCAATGTTACCAACAGCGCCACCATTGGCTCCTTTCAAAACATAATGATATGGAGGTTGTGGTTTGGATTCCTTTCACACACCAGAGCCCTGGTATTTTTTCTTTCATGAGACGGCACTAACACCTTTTTTCCAAGTATTTCAACACGAGAGCTAATAGCATTGACCCAAGTTATTGAGTTGCGCCGAACCACAAAGGCCGGAGCTATCAGGCATAATTTGCAAGTGACTTAGAACTTGTTACAGCCCTGGAGGTATACCAACTCATAGCAGATTGTCCTTGGCCAGAACATCTCTACAATGTATGTTTTTAGCTGCACCGCCACTATTACAAGTTGGTTTTCAGTCTGCGGAGTACAATGTCATCAAATTAATATGTTTCACTGTAGTCATGAAGTCACTCCAATCACCGGAGAAGAAGATGACAAAGTTGAAAACTAGCAGATTAACTGCAAATGGATTATTTCACAATGGTACATTAAGGACTTGGATATATTATTCCCTTGGTGGTTATCATAATTATTGTTGGGATGACATGTAATGTCTTAGAACAGCACCAGACCACCACAAGGATTGCATCAAATGCATTGTTATGACGTTCCATTGCATTGTTTTCCCACTGTTGTTATTTTGGTGTTACAAATATACCCATCAGAAAGTCAATGGAATTTTCAGACCATACAACTTTGGTTCTAGTAGCGGTTGAAGAAAACAAGTACTTTCACACTGGCGGTTGAAGGAAAATCATTGTCGTTGTAGGCCTCCAACAACACCCTTCTAGGTTTTTTGCTTGATGGCACAATGGATTAGAGAATGGATTGATGCCACCCTTATGAAGAATCAGGCCATAACTTTCCTTTTTCCTAGCAACATAAGTGTATGTAACTCCTTCTAGACAATTGCTTAAGATGGGATCCTCTCTCCATGTGTGGCGTGCTGCACTTGGCCATCGTGTTTGGTCAACAACTAAAAAGACCTTATGTAGTTGCTAGTCCAGGCCAGTATTTAGTGTTACAATCAAAGTTGGAATCGAGGAACTCTGTTAATAGATTTCATTAATGGATTGAATTTTTCTCGTTCTTCACATGTTCAAGGGCGTGGTGGGCAGTGCATGTTTCAAGTTGTTGAAACTTCAAGTAGCATCACCATGTTTTAATGCACGTACGCAGTCTCCACCATCATTGTTTTGGAGGAGAACGGTGCCGATCACACGATGGGCGACATCGATGGCCATGACACAGTCTAATGACATGTTTTCCACTTGATGTTATGATGTTTCTAATAAACAAACACTTTATTACTGTTTTCCAAATTCCACGCAGTGGTTTTCCATGTCAGATTAGAAAAAAGAATAATCACTTTGGCGTACTAAAATACACACCAACCATAGTAGTTATAGAACTCCAAAAAACACCCGGACATGCTAAACGTTTGTGGGCCTTTGCCAACATTTAATCATACATTATTTTTTAATTTTGGTGTGGCACATCCGCCGCCAATTTTAAATATAGAAAGTAAAAGAACACTGACACAAGTATCACTTTGAGATTGTTATGTAAGTGTTGTTTCATGATGAAATCTATATGACTTTTCATATGTGTCCATTTTGCTCCTCCAGTGTGCGACCATCCACGAGGATGTTGTTGACGTAGACAAAGACACTTGCATTCGGATCCAATAATAAAGTGTCTTTTATTCATACCATAACACTTGTAAGGGCATTCCTAAGTGTGAATGGTACAATAGTGAACTTGAAGTGCCCATACAGACTATACTATCGTTTGATCAAAACCCTTCTCTGATGCGTGGATTTGGTGATGACCACTTCTTAAGTCGACTATTGTGAGGATGCTTGCTCCCTTGGATTGGTTGGAAAGCCTCCTCAATCATAGGAGAGAGATGTAATTATTGATGGGAATGTCCTGTGTTTGCGTTTGTAACGGCTTCGTGAAGGACCACACCAAATCATCTCAATTCTAGGTATAACGCAAAACATCAATACTTTGTTTAGACATCATTTTAGGTGAACGTGTCCAAATGTGTAGGAAAAAAAAAACCTCCTATTGGTATACATGTCATTTCTTGAAGCATTTGATACATGTGCATAGTGACAAAACATTACTCGAAAAATCGATGATTGTAGAATTTGTTCCAAGTCAGTTGGCCCCCTGCCTTCGTAGTTAAGCCATCACAAATGGGGGAAGCTCTTCCTCCAATATCAGGAGGGAGGCTCCCCTTACACATGATCATAGTGAGGCTTTTTCACGATGGTCCGGAACGATTAAGTGTAGAATCTGTTGTTAGGTTGGCTTACCCCTCTTGTATTGGCTTAGCCCGGATGGTGGAAGGCGAGCCGACCCACAAAAAATTATACACTCATCAGGTTAGAAGGCATGTTTTGTTGTTGTATCAATGGAACTGTCAGCCCTCAATGATTCCGGTGAACCATTAGAAAACCATTCCCAATCATCTCTTTTGTTGGACACCTCTAGAAGGACTTCTAGAAAGACAACTGAGTGTTGATAAAAATTATAGTTTACATAGACAAAAACTGACGTAGACCACTCAAACACAAATGTATTACAAGCTAATAACGGCAATGTTACCAGGCCCATTACATGTAGGCACATGCGTGCAACCAAGGACATCGTATGATGAGAATGGTGCATGCTTTGTTTCCTAATTTTTTAGAAGGGGTCTGGTTCACTAAACATTTTTTCCAGTAAATTGAATCCGTCCTAAATTTAGTATTTTGTGATTGGTCACATTGCAGCAAGATGACATCCGTGCTAAGCAAAGTCCCTGAGGCTATTTGAACTCAGCCTTTGATCTTCTATTTCAGGCATCAAAGCTCGCATGTAGGCAAATCGACTTGGGCATGTTGTGGAAGAGAACTAGTGTAACGATTCTGATTTTAAATTCATGTTATAATTCACTTCCCTATTTTTTAATTTATTTCTTACAAGTCTTATTTCTAGAGGAAAGTGGGTTGAAGCTACGGGAATGGAGTTGCACTTCTTAAACATGAGACTCCGACCACATCATCCATAAATCTTTTGAAGAAGCTAGGTTCCCAGTCTGGTTCACATCCCGACTGTTGGCTGATTCAACATCAAAACCTGTTTGACACGTGACCAAATCAAGCCTTCCCTTGTAAGTAAAGGTGCTATATACCGCCAACACCGTTGGTTTGTCTTTGCTAGCTAGTGTGCACCTCAAGTGTCAATTTAACACTTCAAACATAGATTCAACTATAGAATCACCTTCTACAATCTCTGCTAAGGAGAGGAGGCGAGGGGGCATCACCCAGTTCACCCCATTCCCTGGATGGTTGATAGTGCATAAGATGTCTGTTGCAAGGGACGAAACTCAATAAAGATGGTACATCGTCCAAGATTCAAACGAATTTGTAGCACTGCTTCCTAAAAAATTCTCAAGCAAATCTGTTAACAATAAAATAGTTTAGTAATTGTACCCAGACATGCCTGGGTAAACCACGGAACAAACTATCCGTAGAAAAATGGTGGTTCTACTGAGTGGAGAGGAACACTGAATGAACCAATCAGTTACAAAAAATGTCTACAACCGGCATAAACATTTGTTGCACACAAAAATATGTGATTGAAACTCGTACATATATGCACAATTTGGTAATGTTTGCTAGACACCAGGGAACATAAACATAATCCTATGAATATACACATTGCACATGTATGGCGTATATGCATTTACCATATGCTTGTGGGTTCGGGCAATATGGCGCCTCTCATTCCTAACTGAAACATCACATGATTAATCATTGCTATCGTAGACCCCCGTCGGATGGCTGAAAGAGATGTTTCTCCTTTGGCTATCTTGGGCCCGTTCATGCTTGGAACAAAAAACAGAACACGATCCACGAATATCCACATTGCACAAATTCTTATTCTATGTCCATGAACCTCCACAATACCCTGTTTATTGGTGCACGAATTCACCTCATTAACCATACAACGCAAGAAAACGTGCTTGTATGATCACCATGTACAGTTTCATGTACCCCCACCTCTCACCCGGAGGCTAGCACATGTGCAATTGTATCCTTCTTGTAAAAAATTGTTGCTATCAGCAACCACGATTTCACATCCCACAGATGGAATGTGCGAGCAAGATATAGGAAGATATGCAATAACAAAGAAAACCCATCCATATTATATGGTAAATGCGTCTACCACTCCTGATCACAAGAACCAATGGGTTGGTCTTTGTTTATGCCAAAAACTCAGGCATAACAAGAACTGAATACTAGGTTGAAAGATTATTTTTCCTAAGCAGAGTGTGAAACCATGTCACTGAACTACATGTTTAATCAATACAATGATTTCTAAATCAAGGAATCAAGACATGAATTCAATTGACGCATTTTCTTCATGGTTTTACAAAATCAAATGTCGGCACACAAGTATCGTAGTGTACTCATAAAAAATTAATGCTATCAAATTTGAGAAGAATTCTCTTTAAAAACTATCTACACAAGTGTTACAAGATGGATGATTGAGTTTTATCTCCCCAGTTGTACCCTAATTGGACCCAAATCATATCTTATTTGTAACCTACTTGCATCCTATTTGTGCCCGAGTTGCATCCTAGTTGTGCCATGATTGCACCCCAGGTGCGTCTAAGTTGCATCCTAGTTGTGTCCTACGCTTGCTTTAGTCACCCCCTAGATGGCCTCTAGTTGTGTCCTACCTGGATCCTAGTTGCACACTAATTATGCCTTAGTTACACCATAGTTGTGCTCTAGCAACGCGCTACTTACACCGTAGTTGTGTTCGCATTTTGTCCTTGTCATAACCTAGTTACACCATAGCTTCTCCCTAGTTTTACCATAGTTGTGCCCTTGTTACACCCTTAGCTATGTTGTACTTGCACCCTGGTTATCCCCTAGTTGTATCCTTGTTATGCCCTAGTTGTAACCTACTTATTACCTAGTTGTGCCCTTGCTGCAACCCAGTTTCCTCCTAGCTATATCCTAATAACATCCTTATTACACCCTACTTGTGTCCTAGTTGTGCCCTGGTTGGCCCTTACTTGCATCCTACTTGGCTCCTACTTGCCCCCTTGTTGCGCTCTACTTGCGTCCTAGTTGCACCATGGGTGTGCACTAGTTGCATCATATTTTCACCCGAGTTGGACACAAATTTCACCCTAAATGTACCTCACTTACACTGTATGTTTTCATGGTTACGCCCTACTTGCATCCTGGTTGGATCTTCGTGCAGCCTTGTTGCACTTTAGCTTTGCTCAAGTTGTATCCTACCCAATTTCCTGTTGTGCTCTTGTTTCATCTTAGTTGTATCCTTTTTCTAAGGTTTTTATAGATGGTCCGGGATGATAATACCTCCCTGTGGACTCCCTTCAAGGAGCTGCTACTCGGGCAACCGTTGATCCATTTCATGCCCTCCAGATTAGGCATCAACTTTGTCTTAACTGGAATCCTCTTGGCTCCTACTTGCACCCTTGTATCCTAGTTATGCCCTATTTGCATGATAGTTTTGCCTTACTTCTTCCACGTAGCGTCCAAGCTGGTCTAGGCTACAATCTAGTTACACCCTAGTTATACCTTATGTGTTCCATTGTTGCACCCTAGTTACACCCTAGTTGTGCTCTGTTCTCACCCTACTTGTGCCATAGTTTCAGCCTGGTTACACCCTAGGTATGTCCTAGTTGTGCCCTAGATGCATCATAGTTTCAACTTAGTCGCACCCTAGTTGCAAGTTTGGCACGCTCTAGTTGTGCCTTAGTTGCACCCTACTTGCACCCTAGTTCTGCCTTAAATGTGCCCTGCCTTGTTGCATCCTTGTTACACCATAGTTGTGCCCTAGTTACATCCTACTAGCATCCTTGTTGTACCTTGTGCCAAAGCTTCGACCTAAACGTCCAATTGTTGGACACAAGTTTTTCCCTGGTCATGACATTGTTTCACCTTAGTTACACCATAGTTTTGATGCAGCTGCACCCTAAGTGCGCAAGAGTTATATCCTAGATGAACCTTATTTTCACACCATTTACACACTAAATAAACCATAAATACATGCTAGTTGCACCCTAGTTGTACCATTAATTATGTCCTAGTTACATCCCAATTGTGCCCTTGTAGTGCCTTGGTTGTAACCAAGTTACGACATATTTCCACCTTGTTTGTATCCAATTCATGCCTTCATTGTACCCTAGTTGCACCCTTTTTTGGCCCCTAGCTTTTATCTAGCATTGTAGTTGCATCCTAGTTGTGCCCTAGTTGAACCCTAGTTTTCCCGTGGTTTCTCCCTAGTTGAGCCCTAGTTGCTTCCTAGTTGTGCCATAATTGCATCAAGTAGCACCCTAGTTCCACCCTAGTTATCCCATAGTTTTGCCATGTTTACGTCCTTATCTGTGTCACAATCGTGCCCTGAATTTGCCTTGGATGCATCCTAGTTCATCCCTAGTTGCACCCTAGTTGCACCGTGGTTGTGGCCTTGTCATGTCCTAGCTGTGCCTTAAACATCCTATTTGTGCCCTTGTTGCACCCTAACTGCCTCCTATTTATAGCCTAGTTATTGCATCGTTGTTGCACCTTAATTGTTTTCTAGTTGCACTCTTGTTGCACTCTAGTTGCACCCTAGCTGTCGCCTAGTTCTATCCAGTTATCCCCTTGTTGCTCCCTAGTTGTACCTTATTCACACCCTAGTCTTACCCTAGTTATACCCATTTACACCGTAGTTGTGCCCAAGTTGTGCCCTAGATGCGCTCAAGTTGCACCCTAGTTATCCCCAAGTTGTAACCTTGCTCCGTCCTAGCTGTCCCTAATGGTATCTATGTTGAGCCCAAGATGCACCCTTGTTGTATCTTAGTTGTGCCTCAGTTATGCCCTAGTTAAGTCCTTGTTGTGACCAAGTTATGCCCTAGTTACACCCTCTTTGTACCATTTTTGCATAATAGTTTCACCCTGGTTATGCCATAGTTGTGCCCTAGTTGTGCCCAAGTTGAGCCCTAAAAGCGTCTGAGTTGTGCCCAATTTGTACTCTGGTGACGCCATTCTTGCATCCTACTTTTGCTATGGTTGTACCCTAGTTTTACCCTTGTTGCACCCAAGTAGCTACTTAAATACACCCCTGTTACACATGAGTTTCACCCGATTTGTATCCTCGTTGTTTCCCTAACCACGTCCTATTCACGTCTAGTTGTGCCCTTGCTGTACCCTGGTTGCATCATATGTGTGCCCTTGTTGTGCCCTTGTTACACCCTAGTGATTCCAGAGTTATGCCCTAGTCACACCCTAGTTATGCCCTAGTTGTACCCTCGTTGCACCATACTTAAAACGTAGTTATACCCTATTTTTCCCTAATTGCATCCTAGCTACACCCTAGTTGCATCTTAGTTCAATCCTAGTTGAAACTTTGTTATGCCCTAGTTGCACCCTACTTGCACCCAAGATCTGTCAAAGTTGCGGCCTAGCTATGTCCTAGTTGCAGTATAGTCACTCACTAGTTGCGGCCCAGTTGCGTCCCAGTTACATCTTAGTTACACCTTAGTTTCCTTGTTGCATCCTAGTAGCTTTATAATTGCACCCTTGTTACACCCTATTTTACCCTAGTTAGATGATGACTGTGCCCTACTTGCACCCTGATTGCACCCTGGTTACACCCTGATTGTGTCCTAGTCACGGCCTACTTGCATCTAGGTTTGTCCTAGTTGTACCCTATTTGCACCCTCGTTGCACTCAAGTTGAGCCCTAGTTGGCCCCTAATTTCATACTAGTTGTCCCCTTGTTATTCATTAGTTGTTTCCTAGTAACACCATACTCACAAATTTCATTACACCATAGTTGCATCCTGATAACACCTACCATCGTTTCAGTCTGATACACCCTATGTAAGACATAGTTGCACCATCGTTGCATCCTAATTGTTCCCTGGTTGATTCCTATGTGCTACATCATTACATCCTCCACGGGCTCTAGTTACGTCGTTGCTAGGCCCTAGTCGTGTCCGATTTGCACCCTTGTTGCACACTACTTGTGCCATAGTTGCACCTTATTTGTTCCATAACAGCTCCCTTTTTGCGTCCTGGTTGTGCCCTAGCTGTACCCTACTTGCACCCAAGTTGCACCTTAGTTGTCCTCCGATTGCGTCCTAGTTATGCCCTAGGTACACCCTAGTTGAGCCCTTGTTGGCCTCAGTTACACCCTAGTTATACCCTAGTCTCACCTCACCTATACCCAGCTGCACCCTAGTTTCTCCCTAATTGATCCCTAGTTGTGCCCTTTGTGTGCACTAGTTATGCACTAATCTTCCACGAGTTACATCCTCTTTATGTCTAAGTCATGCCCCAGTTGCGTCCAAGTTACACCCGAGTCATTCCCTATCTGTGCCCTTGTTTCGTCCTAGGTACGCACTAGTCACATCCTAGTCGTGCACTAGTTGTTTCATATTCGCATCCTAGTTACACCCTTGTTGCACCCTCGTCGTGCCGTAGTTACGCCCTAGTTACACCCTGGTTATGCCTTTGTTGCATCCTAGTTGGCACCCTAGATGTGTCTTGCTACGTCCTTGTTGCGTCCAAGTTGTGTCATAGTTGCACCCTAGTTGTGCCCTTGTTGTCCCATAGTTGCTCATTATCTGTACCCTAGTTTTCCCCTGTATTTACTATGGTTGTGCCCTAAGTATACCCTTGTTGTGCTCCTGCTTGTTCCCCACTTACGCCCAAGTTGTGCCCTGATTGCATCCCTAGTGACATCCCAATTGTGTCCTAGTTGTTTCCTAGTTACTCACAGTCACGTCCTAGTTGTGCCTTTATTGTGTCCTAATTTCACCCTAGTCACGTCCTAGCTGCGCCCTAGTTGCGTCCTAATAAAACATTGATTGCATTCTAGTTGAATGCTAGTTACGCCTTATTTGTACCCTAGTTGTGTCATACGTATGCCCTAGGTACGTCCTTGTTGCGCCTTAGTTGCATCCTAGTTGCACCTTATTTGTGCCCTCGTTACGACCTAGATTTCCCTAGCTCCAAAAAGGTGTGCCTATGTTGTATCCTCGTTACGTCCTAGTTGGGCCCTACTTGCACCCTAAATGCACAGTAGTTGTGCACTAGTTGGGTCCATGTTTCACCCTAGTTGCACCATAGTTGTGTCCTAGTTTGAACCTAGTTGCAACGTAGGTGTGTCCTATATACACTCTTGTTACACCATATTTACACTCTAATTGTGCCCTACCGTACTAGTACTTGAAAAGTTAGCTAAATATCTCAAGGTTAACTATTTTGCATTTGTGAATAACTAACCAGGTTCAATTTGTATTTGTGTCAAATTAGGGAATCACCTGAAGTTGTCTCGCATCATTTTTTTCACTCGGTCGTGTTCGAACAGGAGCGAACAAAAGTGGTTCGGTGGGCCAAATCTCCCATGCGCAAGGGTAGTGCCAAACACTGGAGACACAAATTTGAAGACAAATGTTCGAATGGTGGACATGATTCGCTCTCCGGGACCTGAACCTCCACATTAGGTGGTGATTTTGTATTTGCATTGTTTTATAACACGGCAGTTTGTATTCGTGTCAAATACCCAGTGCTTTAACTTTATGTATACAAAAACAAGAATTCAAAGGCCAAAACGTTTCACGCGCTAGTAGGGTATGTACGCCCTAGTTTATCCCAGGTACTTCCTGGCTATGTCGTAGTCACATCCGCTTACACCTCAGTTGTGACTTGGTTGCACCCTAGTTACGTCCTAGTTTCACTCTTGTTGGAACCTAGGCACATCCTAGTTACTCTCCATTTGTGTCATAGTTACGCCCAAGTTGCACCATACGTGCACCCTAGTTGCACCATAATNGTTTCACGCGCTAGTAGGGTATGTACGCCCTAGTTTATCCCAGGTACTTCCTGGCTATGTCGTAGTCACATCCGCTTACACCTCAGTTGTGACTTGGTTGCACCCTAGTTACGTCCTAGTTTCACTCTTGTTGGAACCTAGGCACATCCTAGTTACTCTCCATTTGTGTCATAGTTACGCCCAAGTTGCACCATACGTGCACCCTAGTTGCACCATAATCATGCCCTAGTTGTGCCCTAGTTGTGACCTATCTGTGACTTAGTTATACCCTAATTCCGCTCAATCGCACCCTACTTATGCCATAGTTGCATCCTGGTTGTGCCATAGTCATGGCCTAGTTATACCCCTATTATGCCCTGGTGTCAATGCGTAAACACCATAGTCACACCCTAGTTGCGCCCTTGTTGTGTCCTTGTTGCACCCCCGTTGCCCTACTGCCGCATGATTTTGTTACTTTCTTAATTCTTTGGACCACAAAATTCTTTGTTTTAGCTTCGAGTTGAATTTTGTTCCTAGAACAAATACGGTTGAATAGTTCAAATAGTGGTGGGGTATGTACTTTCAAGATAGCGAGTGATCTGTGTATGCTGTTTGGTGCTTTGTGCTTTAAAGTGGGGTCAGCTTCGGAAATTCAAGGAATTCATTTTTAACTTGGCACATTCACATTGGCAATCTGGGAGTTTGCATACCGGGAGGAGGGATATGAGTCTGTCGAGGAGTGATGGTGGATGGCTTGTGATGGGGAAGGCAAGGGGTGTGACGAGAGGGACAGAGGACTGGACATAGTTGACGGATCGTTTGTGGAGACAAATGTATTTGACGTTTAAAAACATCAAAGTGCCAAGATCGTGAACACAGTTAACATAACATAACCCCCAAAAGGCAGCCCAAAACTGAATTCAAGACTACACATATACCCAGATTTTTTCATCTTGTGTACAAAATGAAAAATGCTTTCACCAACAAACTCTTTGTGTAATCCACAAACCATTATGGACAATAGAATCATGGTTTTACTAGGGTATGTCCAAGTTGTACCCTAGTTATGCCCTCGCTGCACCCTAGTCTTTTAATGGTTACACCCTTGTTACATCCTAGTTATACTCATTTTATGCCCTGGTTACATCCTAGTTATGCCATCGTTTTGCCTTAGTTACACCCCACTTGCGCTCTAGATGCTCTCTAACTGTGCCCTGGCTACACACTAGTTATGTCATACTTGTGTCCTGGTTGTAGAGTGTATGTGTTGTAGCTGCACCCTGGTTGTGCCCTATGTGTGCCCTAGTTGCACCCTAGTCGTATCCTAGTTGTAATCTAGTTGCGCTATAGTTGTGCCTGAAATACACCTTAGTTATGTCCTAGTTGCATCCTAGTTGTCCCCTCATTATGCAATAGATACTTTCTAGTTGTGCTTTCATTGTGCCCTTGTTGTACCCTGATTCAACCCTAGTTGTGCACCATTTATGTCCTAGTTGAGCCCCAGTTACACCCTACACGCGCCCTAGTTGCACCTAGATGCACCCTAGTTGCATCACAGTTACTCTCTAGTTGCATCCTGATTGCAACTTGGTTGTGCCTAACTGCGCTCTAGTTTTATCTTTCATACACCCTAGCAACACCCTAGTTGTTTCCTAGTTGTACCCTAGTTGGATCCAAGTTACGCCCTAGTTGCATCCTTGTTACACCCTAGTTGCAATCTTGTCGTGTCTTAGTTTTAGCCTATGAAAATCACATTTGCATCCTAAATACACCCTTGTAGCACCCTAGTTATACCATAGTTGCGCCCTCGTTACACCTTAGTTGTGTACAAGTTGTGCCCTGGTTGCACCATGGTTGTGCCATTGTTGCACCCTCTTTTTGCCCTAATCATACATTTTTTACGTCCATGTTATGCCCTAGTTGAACCCTAGTGGTACCCCAATCATGCCCTGGTTGTTTTCTAGTTATGCCCTTTTTGCAACCAAGTTGGACCCTAGTTGGCCCCTAGTTGCGCTATATTTGCACCCTTTTTGCACCCAAGTTACACAGTAGTTGCACCCTAGTTGCGTCCTGGTTGGATCATTTTTGATCCATAGTTTTGCTCTTTCAACGCCATAGTTACAACATAGTTACACCTAGTAGCGCACTAGTTGAGCCCTTTTTTCACCCTAGCTATACTCTAGTTGCATCGTAGTTGTACCCTGATTGC
>SZWC01024573.1:0-10912 GCA_023375785.1 Penium margaritaceum | reverse complement strand
GTACCCCAATCATGCCCTGGTTGTTTTCTAGTTATGCCCTTTTTGCAACCAAGTTGGACCCTAGTTGGCCCCTAGTTGCGCTATATTTGCACCCTTTTTGCACCCAAGTTACACAGTAGTTGCACCCTAGTTGCGTCCTGGTTGGATCATTTTTGATCCATAGTTTTGCTCTTTCAACGCCATAGTTACAACATAGTTACACCTAGTAGCGCACTAGTTGAGCCCTTTTTTCACCCTAGCTATACTCTAGTTGCATCGTAGTTGTACCCTGATTGCATCCTAGGTGCGCCCTAGTTGCGTCCTAGTGACACCCTAGTTGCGTCCTTGTTGCTCCCTAGTTGTGCCCTAGTTGTACCCTAATTGCGCCCAAGGTGCACCCTAGTTGTGCCTTAGTTGTGTCCTAGTTTCTCCCTAGCTCGTCCCAGTAATGCCCTGGCTGCACCTGAGATGTGCCCTATTGCGCCTTAGTCTTTTCCTATTTGCACCCTAGTTATACCGTAGTTACAACTTGGTTGCACGCTAGGTGCACCCTAGTTGCCCCCTAGTTGTGCCCTACTTTTTCCATTGTTGTGCCCTACTTGCACACTACTTGCACCAAAACCACGCCCTAGTTGTGCCCTTGGTGTGTCCTAATTCATCCCAGCCGTGCCCTAGTCACGGCCAAGGTGTACTATATTCTCACCTTAGTCATGCCCTGGTTGCATCCCACTTGCGTCCTAGTCATATCCTATAGATGCCGTAGTCATGCCACAGTCGTGCCCTAGACGTGTCCTAGTTCTGGCCTTGTTGTATCCTTGTTGCATCCTAGTTATGCCCTCATTATTCCTCTCCTGTGCCCTAGTTGCACTGTAGTTCTGCCTTGATTGCCCCCTTGTTGCGTCCTTATCGTGTCCTAGTAGTTGTACCTTTCTTATGCCCTAATTTTGCCCTGGTTACATCCCTAAATACAACCTCTTTATGCTCTGGTTATGCCTAGTTGTGCCATTGTTGCGTCCTAGTTGTACCCCACCTGCGGTGTAGATGTTTCCTAGTTACGCCCTGATTGCACCCTATAGAGGCCATGGTTGTGCCCTGATTGTGTCCTTGCCGTGCCCCACTTGTGATCTGGGCCTGTACTAGTTGCATCATGTCAACGCCCTCGTTACACTCCCATTGTGTCCTAGTTATGCCTTAGTTTCACCCTTGATGCCTCCTCCTTGTGTAGTAATAATGCTCTAGTTGCGCCTTTGTTTTTCCCTAGTTGAGTCGTGGTTGTGCCATAGTTGCACATCAGTGGCATCCTAGTTTCACCCTGGTTGTACCCTAGTTGTGGCCAAGTTATGCTTTAGTTGCATTCTAGTTGCATCCTAGTTGCACCCTAGATATATCCTAGTTTTTCCTAGTGTCCTCATTATGCCATAGTTGCACCGTAGTCACACCCTAGTTTTTCCTAATCGTGGCCTTGTTGTGCCATAGTTGTATCCTCATTGCACCCTGGTTGTTCCCTAGTTGTATCCTAGTTTTCTTAACTGTGTCCTAGTTGCAGCCTAGTAGTACCCTAGATGCGTCCTAGTTGCGCACTAGCTGTACCCTAGTTGCGCCTTAGTTGGATCCTAGTTACACCATGGTTGTTTCCTATTCTTACCTTAATTCCACCATGGTTCCACCCTTGTTGCGCCCTTGTTACACCCTAGTTTCACTTTAACTGTGCCCATTTTGTGCCCTAGTTGTACAGAATATTCTCCCAGTTCTGCCCTACATACATCATACTTGTGTCCTTGTTACAACCTAGTTGTGTCTGGTTACGGAATAGTTGTGCTCTAGTTTCATCCTAGTTGAGTCCTAGATATGCCGTAGTTACTCCCTGGTTTCATCCTAGTTGGCCCCAAGTTGCACCCTGGTTGTGCTCTAGTTGCACCTTCATTGCGCCCTAGTGGCACTTCAGTTACACCATAGTCCCACCCTCATTGCACCCTAGTTGTACCCTTGATTCACCCTTGTTGAACCCTAGTTGCACCCTGGTTGCACTCTAATTGTGCCTCATTCGGACCCTAGCTACGTCCTAGTAATGCCCAAGTTGCACCCTCATTGAGCACTAGTTTTGACCTAGACACACCCTAGTTGTCTCCAAGTTGCACCCTCGTGCGTCCGCGTTGCAGACTGGTTACGCCTGGTTGCATCATTACAGTGCCCTAGTTACACCCTAGTTGTGTCCTCATTTCATCCTCCTTTTACCCTAGTTTTACCTTGGTTACGCTCCATTTATGCCCTTTTTTCACCAAAGTTACACCATAGTTATGCCATTGTTTCACCCTAGTTGTGTACTTGTTTCTTATGTGTGCCCTAATTGTCCCTTGTTCCCCCGGAGTTGCATCCCCTTTGTTTCCTAGTTGCACCCTTGTTATACCCTTGTTGCACCCTCGTTGCACTCTTGGTGTGCCCCAATTGCACCCTAGTTGCACCCTTGTTGCACCATAGTTGTGCTCTAGGTTCACCCTAGCTGCACTCTAGTTACACCCTACTTTAACCCTAGCTGCGCCCTTGTTGCGCTCAAGTTGCATCCTACTTTTTTCCCTAGCTGCGACCTAGTTGCAACCTTGTCATGCACAAGTTGCACCATTGCGCACTAGTTGTGACCTACATGTTTCCTAGTTGCATCCTAGTTTCACCATGGTGTTTCCCTATTGCGCACTAGTTTTGCCCAAGTGCACTCATTTCTGCCCTAGTTGCACTCTTGTTGTCCCTTGATTGCATCCTTGTTACGCCATGGTTGTGCCTTGATTATGCCCTAGATTTGCCCTAATTGCATCCTAGTTCTGCCCTTGTTGTAGCCTAATTATGCCCTAGTTGCACACTAGTTTCACCCTGATTGTACCCTAGTTGCACCGTAGTTGTGCCCTCTTAGTACCCTGGTTACATCCTAGTCGCGCCCTACTTGTGCCCTTGTTGCACCCTTTTTCACCCTAGTTGCTCCTTACTTCATTCCTAGTTCCATCATACTTGCTTCATAGTTCCATCATAGTTTCGCGCTGGTTATGCTATAGTTGATCCCTTGTTATTTCCTAGTTCCTCCCTAGTTGTTCCCTTGCTGTTACCTAGTTGTGTCCTAGTTACACAACAACTACGTCCTAGCTATACCCAAGTTGTGCACTAGCCACGCCCTACTTGCACCCTAGGTACATCCTAACAACACCTTTTTTTCTTCTTAGCTGTACCACATTCAAGCACTAGTTGTGCCCTGGTGCATCCTTGTTGTCCTGGATTTACGCCCTAGTTGCGTCCTAGTCGTGTCCTAGCTGCACCCTTGTTATGCCCTAGTTGCACCAAGTTTGTACCCTATTTACACCATGGTTGTACCCTAGTTATGCCCTAGTTGCACATTGGTTACACCCTAGTTGTGCACTGGATGCAGACTAGTTGCGCCCTAAGTACAGCCTAATGGTACCCTAGTTATGCCCTAGTTACCCTCTAGTTGCATCCTTTTTGTACCCTAGTTTCTCCCTAATTGTGTCCTAGTTGTGGACTAGTTGCGCTCTAGTTGCACACTAGTTATGTCCTGGTTGCATCTTAGTTGCGACCTAGTTACACCCTAGTTGTGTATTAGTTACTCCCTCGTACCCTAGATGCATCCTCCTTGTTTCCTAGTTACATCCTTTTTGCACCCTAGTTGTGTCTTAGTTACTTCATTGTTGTGCCCTAGTTGCATCCCAGTTGTGTCCTAGTTGCGGCCTAGTTGTGGCCTAGTTGTGCCCTAGTTACACCCTAGTTGCACCTAAGGTATGACCTTGATGGGACCTAGTTGTACCATCGCTATGTTGTTTTTGCATCCCCGGTGCACAGTAGCTGCACCCTGTTTGCACCCTAGTTGCACCATAGTTACACCCTAATCACACCTTAGTTGCACCCTAGTTTCCTCCTAGTTGTGACTTGGTTGCGCTTTGGTTGGACCCGAGTTATGCCCTAGTTACACCCTAGTTTGATCCTCGTTCTTTCATGTTTTCTCCCTAATCATGTCTTATTTGTGTCCTAGTTGTACTGTGATTACACTCTATGTGTGCCCTAGTTGTGCCTTAGTTGGTCCCTAGTGGCATCCTAATCATGCCCTAGTACCCCAGTTGTACCCTAGTTGAGTCCTTGTTGTACCCTAGTTGGATCATAGTTATACAATGCTTGCACCCTAGTCACGCTCAAGTTGCACCCCATTTGCACCATAGTTGTACCCTGATCACGCCTTAGTCATACCTCAAGCGTGCCCTCGTTGTACCCTAGTGTTGCCCTTGTTGCACCCTAGATTTGACCTAGTTGGGTCCTGATTATACCATTGTTGCATCCTCTTCGCACCCTAGTTGCACAACAGTGATTCCCTAGCTGCACCCTAGTTGCGCAATAGTTGCGCCCTACTTGCGCCCTAGTTTCACCCTAGTTCCTCTCTAGTTGTACCCTAGTTGCACCTTAGTTACGTCCTTGTTCTTTCATTGTTTCACCCTAGTTCCGACCTAGTTGTGCCCTAGTTGCAGTCAAGGTGCGCTCTAGGTGGGCCTCATATGTGGCCTAGTTGGTCCCTAATGGCACCCTAATTATGCCCTCGTTCCCTAATTAAGTCCTAGTTGTACCCTACCTGCACCCTAGTTGTATCCAAGTTGTGCCCTAGTAACATTGTAGTTGCAACCCATATGCACCACAGTTGCACACTAATCACGTCCTAGTCATGTCCTATCGTGGCCTCGTTGTACCCTAGTTGTACCCTTGTTAATCCCTAAATGCGTCCTAGAAATGTTTTATTCATCCCCTATTTGTGCCTTCCTTGCGCCCTTGTTGCATCATTGTTATGCCATAGTTACGCCCTAATTTCTCCCTATTTGTACCCATGTTGTGCTCTAGTTAGACCCTAGTTATTCTCTAGTTGTATCCTTGTTTTTGCCATAGTCACACCATGACTAAGCCCAAGTTGTACCCTAGTTGGGCCCTAGTTATGTCCTAGTTTTACTCTAGTTACACCTTAGTTGTGTCTCGGTTGCACCTTATACATGTCCTAGTTATGCCCTTGTCGCACCTTAGTTTCAACCTACTTGTGCCCTAGTTATGTCCTCTTTGCACCCAATTTGCATCCTTGTTACACACTAGTTGCACCTTATTTGCTACCTAGTTTGACCCCATTTGGATCATAGTTGTGCCCTACTTACACCCTAGTTACACCATAGTTGTGCCCTAGTCGCACCCTAGCTGCATTCTAGTGGTGCCTAGTTGCCCCCTAGCTGTGCACTAGTTGCATCCTAGTTGAGCCCTAGTTGGGCCATAGTGGTACCCTACTTGTGCTCAAGCTGTTTCCTAGTGTTGCCCTTGTTGGATCCTTCTTGTGTCCTAATTGTGCCCAGTTGCGTCCTAGTTGGCCCCTAGTTACACCTTCGATGTGCCCTACTTGCACCTTAGTTGCACGCTAGTGGCACCCTCGTTACACCCTAGTTGCACCCTACTTGCGCCTTACTTGCACCCTAGTTGCAACCTACTGATAGCCTAGTTGTGTCCTAGTTACACTGTCATTGCACCCTATTTGTGCCCTTGTTCGACCCTAGGTGCTTCATAGTCATGCCATATTTGTGTCTGCATTGCATACTAGTTACGTCCTACACACGATAGTTGCATTCTAGACACGTCCTAGTTGCACCCTAGTCATGCCCTAGTTGCACCCTGGTGTGTCCCTGTTGCATCCTTGTAACATCCTAGTTACTCTCCAGTTGTGTTCTGGTTTTTCCCTAGTTATGCCCTAGTTGCATCCTTGTTTTTCCCTGGTTATACCTTTGTCTAGCCTAGTTGTGCCCTAGTTACGCTCTGATTGCATCCTAGTTGCCCTAGTTGTGTCCCAGTTTCTCCCTAGTTGTGCCCTCGTTTCTCTCTAGTTATGCCCTAGTTGCACCTTAGTTGTGCCCTAATCATGCACTAGTTGCCCCTTGTTGCCCCCTAGTTGTACCCAGTTGCACCCTAGTTGCAGCCTAGTTGCACCGTAGTTGCACCCTACTTGTACCCAAGTTGCACCCCAGTTGCACCCTAGTTGTACCATGGTTGCACCCTAGTTGCACCCCATTTGCACCCTAGTTACGCCCTAGATCTGTCCTTGTTACACCCTTGCTACGTCCTAGTTGTGTCCTAGTTGCACCCTAGTTTCGCCCTAGTTGCGCCCTTGTTGCACCCAAGTTGCACCCAAAGTTTTCCGTACCTGTGCCCTTGTTGCACCCAAGTTGCACACATAATTTCCCGTAGTTGCGCCCTAGTTGTACATTAGTTGTACTCTTGTTATATCCTACTTGTGCCTTAGTTGTGCCCTATTTACACCCTAGTTCTCCCCCAGTCATGCCATGGTTGCACACTAGCTGTACCCTAGTTGCACCCTTGTTGCGCCCTTATTGCATCCTACTCATGCACTAGTTATACCCTAGTTTTATCCTAGCTGCATCCTACTTGAGCCCCAGTCGTGTCCTACTTGTGTCCTAGTTGTACCCTAGTTGCACACTAGNTTGTGCCTTAGTTGTGCCCTATTTACACCCTAGTTCTCCCCCAGTCATGCCATGGTTGCACACTAGCTGTACCCTAGTTGCACCCTTGTTGCGCCCTTATTGCATCCTACTCATGCACTAGTTATACCCTAGTTTTATCCTAGCTGCATCCTACTTGAGCCCCAGTCGTGTCCTACTTGTGTCCTAGTTGTACCCTAGTTGCACACTAGTGGCACCCTAATTGGGCCCACGTTAAACCCAACTTGCACCCAAATTACTCACTACGTCTACCCTTGTTAAGGACAAGTTGTGTCCTAGTTACGCCCGAAGTGCATCCAAATTGTGCCCTAGTTGCATCCTAGTTATAATGTAGTTATGCTTTATTTTCACAATTGCTGTACCCTAGTTGCACCCTTGTAACACCCTGATTGTGCCCTAGTTTCACCCTATTTCATCTTTCTTTCCCCCCTATTCACGCCCTAGTGACGCCATTGTCATGCCATAGTTGCGACCTAGATCCACCCTTGTTGTGCCATAGTTGCACCCTTCTTGGGTCCTAGTTGCATTATTGTCACGTCCTAGCTGTGCCATAGTTGCGCTCTTGTTGTGACCTAGTTATGTTGTTGTTGTGCCCTTGTTGAACCGTAGATGTGTCCTAGTTGTACCCCAGTTGTGTCCTAGTTGCCCACTAGTTGCGGCCTAGTTGTGCCCTAGTTGTGCCCAGGTTACACCCTATATGTGTACTGGTTTCTCCATACTTGTGCCTTATTTGTACCCTAGTTGAACCCTAGAGGTGTCCTCATTAGCCTTGTTGCAACCCACTTGCGGCCTAGTTGTACTCTTGGTGGGTCCTAGTTATCCCCAAGATAAGGTTGCACACAGGATCTGGCGACCCGTAGACACACAAATACTGTTCGGCCCGTGGTTCCGGATCTAGTGATCCGATACGATCTGAGATCTGCGGATATTGACCCCTTACCTTGGGGGGATGACTGTGGGAGCAAGTAACCAGTATGTTTGCATCGATCCAACAGACCTCTTCATCCACAGTTCCGACCCCAGGTCCATCCGGATTGACTATTAATGATTCTTATCCATAGACCCGTGGACAATGTACCAAAACATTGTGGATTTTCCACACATGTGGTTCAAATCCATGATGTTGCCTTTGTTTGGGGGTGCTGGGTCCCCTAGAGGTGATAATAAGATGGAAAGTCTGATGTCCCTTTCATCTTTTTGAAAGCTTGAGTGGCAATTCATCATGCATGTAGAGGCAGCTTCATACTTGCGTGATTGCAACGAGAATCATGTCGGATGTGACGCGGAGGCAGTCATGCGCAAACTAAAGGATATGGTGTTTACAAAGATTTGACCACATATTGGAAAGGCTTGTGATAACTGTATCATATGAAGGTTGACACCGGTCCCAAGCATGATGTGATATGGATAAGCTGATTACCATGCAAAGATGAAAGATATGTGTCCATCAAACCTAGCCACGATTTGAGCACATACGCGCATGGTGGCACGTTCCAACTCAACCTATCATAGGCTGAGCTATACTTTTCATGAATGCATAGGGGTTTGCATGGGCAAACCACTCCACCGGCGTGCCACACGTGTATTCCAGGCATATTGGAGGCGTGTTCAATAAAGGTGCAACGGATTTGCAAGTTTAGGATAAGACACCACTAAGACATGCATTGTGAATTGTACTCTTGAAATCATGTATGCTTTGATTGGTAAACTGAAGATGCATTGTTTTTGCTCATTCATTGCAAATATCCATTTTGTTGTAGGGTTTCATCGAACAGTAGGGTATCGTACCCGATTAGTGGGAACAGCAGTCCCATTGGTCAGTGTGCCTTCTAGTTTGTCGTGGTTGTCGTTTGCATCCACCTTTTTTAACTAAGTCCACCATCCACAGATGGCGGCCAATGCTTGAGCTGAGGATGCAGCAGTTGGTTCAACTCCTCTCGGTGACGACGACAGCAAGGACAAGACAACCATGAGTGAGCAACATAAGGCAGATGAATCTAGCATCATCTGGACCGTCTTCACAAAGAACGATGACCTCGCAGGCAAACCTAGCGTGTACTACAACCTCTGCCTGGAAAAGTACTTAGCTAGCAATAAATCTGGTGGATGTACAGGCAACATTTGGAAGCACATGCAGCTGCAGCACAACACCACATGGGAGAAGCTGAAAGAGGAATCGATGGCAGCATATCTACGGGCTGCCACCATCCAAGCTGTCACTGTGGCCGCCGAGGTACAGGACATCAACCGGGAGAGCGCGCAGATCGCGCATGGTGTTGCGGCAATAGGGAGAGTATTCAACAAGAAGTGATTCCTCTTGTGCATCTGGAAGCACTTAATTGACAATAACTGCTCCTTCCTCTCCACGGAGTCGCGTTGGATACAACAGGCCCTGCTCCATGAAAATCATGCCGTGGTCTTGCCTGGACGCATGACAATATCTCGCCAAATCATCATCGCAGCTGCATTGTTTCGATCACGGATCAAGAAGTTGCTGACGGAGGTAAGTTCAGGAGTAAGCTTCACCATAAATGTGTGGAAATGAGATAACTGCATGTAGTACTTGCAGATCACTACACACTAGATGAGTGACCGGAAGATTAAGATGATGTCCCTGTCTTTTCCAACCATCCCAGAAATTCCAACTACTGCGAGGCTTTTTGAGGAATTGTTTGGCACGTTGAAGTCTTGGAAGTTGTGGGATGAAGTCTTTTGCCTGACTGTCGACAATGAGAGCAGCAACAACAGCATGATTGACAACTTCACCATCCCCGCGGTTGACTATACCCTGGACAAGGCTGGGCAGATCAGGTGCCTCGGCCATGTTATGAATCTTGTTCTGAATGACCTCCTCCGTCTACCTGCTATCACAGACATCATTGCAAAGCCACACAGCATCATTGTTTTTGCCACAAGAAGCACATTACGTGAACATTCACTGATCAACCATATCAGGGCCGCGTGTGCGACATGACAGAGCCTCCATCTGGACACAGAGAATCGTTGACAATCCACGCTGGACATGATGATGCGAGTGTTGCATCTGAAGCCAGTCTTGCCTGGCTGGCTGGATGGGCATGGCAGGGATGGTGAGAGCTTGGAACCTACCACAGACCAGTAGACACTTCTTGCTCTCCTCACTGTCATCTTGCAGCCCTTCAAGGCCCACACTCGGCAGGTGAAAGCAGTGAAAGCAAAGAAAAAGAGCAAGAGGCGATGTGCAGCTGGCAAGCTGGACGTACAGGAAACGTCGTTATTGATGATCCAGCCTAGGCTTGAAGCAGCCCTTTCAAAGCTCAACAACGACACATGTATCCTGAGAAAATGGCACATTATGGCCAACGCAGCAGACCTGCACGTTTGACTCTGCTTTCACGAGCACATGCACAAGCTCATGGGCGTTGCCAACTTGGCACCTCTCCACGCGAAGGTGTTAGACCTGTTGCGGCTGTACTTATGCAAGAGTCTAGGAGCAGCGAGCAGCAATAGCTGAAATAGCAGCAACAGCTTCTGCATGGTCAGAGCGACAAGGCAATTGGCACACAGGTGGCATCAAGGAGTCTTCGACAACCGGGGAGTCATCCTCAGCCTCATTGTGGCAGCTCTGTCCTCAGCCAGAATAGCAGGGTTCTGAGGAGGATGCCCTTATACAGGCTGCCCTCGTAGACTCGATGGCTGGCATGTTTGAAACTCCAGAAGCGGCTCCTGAAGTTAACAGGTGTTGAGGAGGAGCTTGACAGGTGGTAAAAGCTTTCCAAGAAGAGTTAAAAAACTCACATCCTGAAGCAATATAAGAAGCTTGAGTACATGTTTGCCTCACCGTGTCTTGCAGGGCAGGACGTGTTTGCGGTGCCAGGCACTTCAACTCCCTCTGAATGTATGTTCTCTTTGAGCACCTTACCATGGAGAACATCCTGAAGATGAAGAGCTGGATCAACAAACCTGCACACTTGGATTTCCGCATCAGCAGTCATGGGCAGGTGGCAGTGGAGTTTTCAGCAGAAGAGGCTAGGATCAACGGACTTCAGTGAGTATCTGGGGATGAGGGGCCTGTTGGAGAGGCTGCTGAGTAGCTCGAGGGGCTCAGCCTCTATGTGAATGGTGAAGATGATGATGCATATGTTAGGGATGGTGTAGGTGAGGGTGATGATGGGGATGATGGCTCATGAGATGATGATGTTGAAATTTTTATTTGACAAAGGTTCAAGATATTATTTTCCAATCCATAATCCATACCATATTCTATTTCCTTTATTCTCTGTATTCAAACTTGATAATAAGTGTAATGTACCTGAAATTATAACACTGGTCATAACCATGCCTCTGAAATTCGAAAATGATACATGGATTCCATAATTGATTGGAACATAACTGAAAAGCTAGCTTGGATGATAACCATTTCT
>SZWC01024572.1:16500-28447 GCA_023375785.1 Penium margaritaceum | reverse complement strand
ATGCGTGTAAGTGTGTGTAAGTGTGTGTAAGTACGTGTAAGTATGTGTAAGTGCCTGTAAGTGCGTGTAAGTGTGTGTAACTGCATGTAAGTGTGTGTAAGTGCGTGTAAGTACATGTAAGTGTGTGTAAGTGCGTTTAAGTATGTGTAAGTGCTTGTAAGTGCGTGTAAGTGCGTCTAAGTACGTGAAAGTGCGTGTAACTGCGTCTAAGTGCGTGTAACTGCGTGTAAGTGTGTGTAAGTACACGTACGTGCATGTAAGTGCGTGTAAGTGCGTGTAAGTGCGTATAAGTGCGCGTAAGTGCATGTAAGTGCGTGTAATTACGTGTAAGTGTTTGTAAGTGCGTGTAAGTACGTGTACGTGTGTTTAAGTGTGTGTAAGTTTGTGTAAGTGCGTGTAAGTGTGTGTAAGTGTGATCAAGTACGTACAAGTGCGTGGAAGTGCGCGTAAGTGTGTGTAAGTGTGTGTAACTGTGTGTAAGTGTGTCTAAGTGCATATAAGTGCATGTAAGTTCTTGTAAGTGCTTGTAAGTGTGTGTAATTGTGTGTAAGTGTGTATAAGTGTGTGTTAGTGCCTGTAAGTGCGTGTAAGTGCGTGTAAGTGCTTTATGTGCGTGTAAGTATGTATAGGTGTATGTAAGTGCGTATAATTGTGTGTAAGTGTATGTAACAGCGTGTAAGTGCGAATACGTACGTGTAAGTGCGTGTAAGTGTATGTAAGTGCATATAAGTGCGTGTAAGTGCGTGTAAGTGCATGTAAGTGCGTGTAAGTATGTGTAAGTATGTATAAGCGTGTGCAAGTGCGTATAATTGCGCGTAAGTGTGTGTAAGTGCGTGTAAGTGTGTGTAAGTTTGTATAAGTGTGCGTAAGTCCGTGTAAGTACAATTAAGAATGTGTAAGTGTGTGTAAGTGTGTGTAAGTGTGTATAAGTGTGTGTAAGTGCGTGTAAGTGCGTGTAAGTATGTGCAAGTGCGTGTAAGTGCATGTAAGTGTGTCTGAGTGTATATAAACGTGTGGAAGTGCGTGTAAGTGTGTGTAAGTGCGTGTAAGTGTATATAAGTACGTGTAACAGCGTATAAGTACGTGCAACCGCGTGTAAGTGCGTGTAAGTGTGTATAAGTGCGTGTAAGTATGTGTAAGTGTGTGTAAGTGTGTGTAAGTGTATGTAAGTGTGTGTAATTGCGTGTAAGTATTTGTAAGTGCGTGTAAGTACCTGTAAGTGCGTGTAAGGGTGTGTATGTTTGTGTAAGTGCGTGTAAGTACGTGTAAGTGCAATTAACTGTGTGTAGGTGCGTGTAAGTGCATGTAAGTGCGTGTAAGTGTGTGTAAGTGTGTGTAAGTGTGTGCAATTGCGTACACGTACGTGGAAGTGTGTGTAAGTATGTAAAAGTGTGTGTAAGTGTGTGTAAGTGCGTGTAAGTACGTGTAAGTACGTGTAAGTGTGCGTAAGTGATGTAAGTACGTGTAAGTACGTGTAAGTACGTGTAAGTTATTGTAAGTAGTTGTAAGTGCGTGTAATTACGTGTAAGTGCGTATAAGTTTGTGTAAGTGCGTGTAAATGTGTGTAAGTATGTGCAAGTGCTTGTAAGTGCGTGTAAGGGCGTGTAAGTGCGTGTAAGTACGTGTAAGTGTGTGCAAGTGTATGTAAGTGTGGAAAAGTGCGTGTGAAGTGCATATAAGTACGTAGGAGTACGTGTAAGTGCGTGTAACTACGTGTAAGTATGTGAAAGTACGTGTACATACGTGTAAGTGCGTGTAACTGCATGTAACTGCGTATAAGTGTGTTTAAGTGTGTGTAAGTGCGTGTAAGTGCATGTAAGTGCGTGTAAGTAGGTGTAAGTGCGTATAACTGCATGTAAGTGCGTGTAAGTGCGTGTAATTACGTGTAAGTGTTTGTAAGTGCGTGTAAGTACGTGTACGTACGTTTAACTGCGTATATGTTCGTGTAAGTGCGTGTAAGTACGTGTAAGTGTAATTAACTACGTGTAAGTGCGTATAAGTGCATGTAAGTACGTGTAAGTACGTGTAAGTGTGTATAAGTGTGTGCAAGCACGTACAAGTATGTGGAAGTGTGCGTAAGTGTGTGTAAGTGCGTGTAAGTGTGTGTACATGTGTGTAAGTGCGTATATGTGCATGTAAGTGTGCATAAGTGCGTGTAAGTGTGTGAAAGTACGTGTAAGTTCTTGTAAGTGCTTGTAAGTATGTGTAATTGCGTTTAAGTATGTATAAGTGTGTGTAAGTGCGTGTAAGTGCGTGTAAGTACGTGCAAGTGCTTTTAAGTACGTGTAAGTATGTATAGGTGTATGTAGGTGCGTGTAAGTGTGTGTAAGTGTATGTAAGTGCGTGTAAGTGAATATAAGTGCGTGTGAAGTGGGTGTTAGTGTGTGTACATACCTGTAAGTGTGTATAATTGCGTATAAGTATGTGTAAGTGCGTGTAAGTGCACGTAAGTGCGTGTAAGTGCGTGTAAGTATGTGTAAGCATGTGTAAGTACGTGTAAGTACGTGTAAGTGCGTGTAAGTGCACGTAAGTGCGTGTAAGTGCGTGTAAGTATGTGTAAGCATGTGTAAGTACGTGTAAGTACGTGTAAGTGTGTATACGTGTGTGTAAGTGCGTGTAACTGTGTGTAAGTGCGTGTAAGTACATGTAAGTGTGTGTAAGTGCGTTTAAGTATGTGTAAGTGCTTGTAAGTGCGTGTAAGTGCGTCTAAGTACGTGAAAGTGCGTGTAACTGCGTCTAAGTGCGTGTAACTCCGTGTAAGGGTGTGTAAGTACGTGTACGTGCATGTAAGTACGTGTAAGTGCGTGTAAGTGCGTATAAGTGTGCGTAAGTGCATGTAAGTGCGTGTAATTACGTGTAAGTGTTTGTAAGTGCGTGTAAGTACGTGTACGTGTGTTTAAGTGTGTGTAAGTTTGTGTAAGTGCGTGTAAGTGTGTGTAAGTGTGTGCAAGCATGTACAAGTGTGTGGAAGTGCGCGTAAGTGTGTGTAAGTGTGTGTAAGTGTGTGTAAGTGTGTCTAAGTGCGTATAAGTGCATGTAAGTTCTTGTAAGTGCTTGTAAGTGTGTGTAATTGCGTGTAAGTGTGTATAAGTGTGTGTTAGTGCGTGTAAGTGCGTGTAAGTGCGTGTAAGTGCGTGTAAGTGCTTTACGTGTGTGTAAGTATGTATAGGTGTATGTAAGTGCGTATAATTGTGTGTAAGTGTATGTAACTGCGTGTAAGTGCGTATACGTATGTGTAAGTGCGTGTAAGTGTATGTAAGTGCATATAAGTGCGTGTAAGAGCGTGTAAGTGCGTGTAAGTGCGTGTAAGTATGTGTAAGCATGTATAAGCGTGTGCAAGTGCGTGTAATTGCGCGTAAGTGTGTGTAAGTGCGTGTAAGTGTGTGTAAGTTTGTATAAGTGTGCGTAAGTCCGTGTAAGTACAATTAAGTATGTGTAAGTGTGTGTAAGTGTGTGTAAGTGTGTATAAGTGTGTGTAAGTGCATGTAAGTGCGTGTAAGTATGTGCAAGTGCGTGTAAGTGCATGTAAGTGCGTCTGAGTGTATATAAACTTGTGGAAGTGCGTGTAAGTATGTGTAAGTGCGTGTAAGTGTATATAAGTACGTGTAACAGCGTACAAGTACGTGCAACCGCGTGTAAGTGCGTGTAAGTGTGTATAAGTGTGTGTAAGTATGTGTAAGTGTATGTAAGTGTGTGTAAGTGTATGTAAGTGCGTGTAATTGCGTGTAAGTATTTGTAAGTGCGTGTAAGTACCTGTAAGTGCGTGTAAGGGTGTGTATGTTTGTATAAGTGCGTGTAAGTACGTGTAAGTGCAATTAACTGTGTGTAGGTGCGTGTAAGTGCATGTAAGTGCGTGTAAGTGTGTGTAAGTGTGTGTAAGTGTGTGCAATTGCGTACACGTACGTGGAAGTGCGTGTAAGTATGAAAAAGTGTGTGTAAGTGTGTGTAAGTGCGTGTAAGTACGTGTAAGTACGTGTAAGTGTGCGTAAGTGGGTGTAAGTACGTGTAAGTACGTGTAAGTACGTGTAAGTTATTGTAAGTAGTTGTAAGTGCGTGTAATTACGTATAAGTGCGTATAAGTTTGTGTAAGTGTGTGTAAATGTGTGTAAGTACGTGCAAGTGCTTGTAAGTGCGTGTAAGGGCGTGTAAGTGCGTGTAAGTACGTGTAAGTGTGTGCAAGTGTATGTAAGTGTGGATAAGTGCGTGTGAAGTGCATATAAGTACGTAGGAGTACGTGTAAGTACGTGTAACAGCGTGTAAGTATGTGAAAGTACGTGTACATACGTGTAAGTGCGTGTAAGTGCATGTAACTGCGTATAAGTGTGTTTAAGTGTGTGTAAGTGCGTGTAAGTGCATGTAAGTGCGTGTAAGTAGGTGTAAGTGCGTATAACTGCATGTAAGTGTGTGTAAGTGCGTGTAATTATGTGTAAGTGTTTGTAAGTGCGTGTAAGTACGTGTACGTACATTTAACTGCGTATATGTTCGTGTAAGTGCGTGTAAGTACGTGTAAGTGTAATTAACTACGTGTAAGTGCGTATAAGCACATGTAAGTACGTGTAAGTACGTGTAAGTGTGTATAAGTGTGTGCAAGCACGTGCAAGTACGTGGAAGTGTGCGTAAGTGTGTGTAAGTGCGTGTAAGTGTGTGTACGTGTGTGTAAGTGCGTATATGTGCATGTAAGTGTGCATAAGTGCGTGTAAGTGTGTGTAAGTACGTGTAAGTTCTTGTAAGTGCTTGTAAGTATGTGTAATTGCGTGTAAGTATGTATAAGTGTGTGTAAGTGCGTGTAAGTGCGTGTAAGTACGTGCAAGTGCGTTTAAGTACGTGTAAGTATGTATAGGTGTATGTAAGTTTGTGTAAGTGTGTGTAAGTGTATGTAAGTGCGTGTAAGTGAACATGAGTGCGTGTGAAATGCGTGTAAGTGTGTGTAAATACCTGTAAGTGTGTATAATTGCGTATAAGTATGTGTAAGTGCGTGTAAGTGCACGTAAGTGCGTGTAAGTGCGTGTAAGTATGTGTAAGCATGTGTAAGTACGTGTAAGTACGTGTAAGTGTGTATACGTGTGTGTAAGTGCGTATATGTGCATGTAAGTGTGCATAAGTGCGTGTAAGTGTGTATAAGTGTGTGTAAGCACGTGTAAGTACGTGGAAGTACGTGTAAGTGTGTATACGTGTGTGTAAGTGCGTATATGTGCATGTAAGTGTGCATAAGTGCGTGTAAGTGTGTATAAGTGCGTGTAAGTGCGTGTAAGTGCACGTAAGTGCGTGTAAGTGCGTGTAAGTATGTGTAAGCATGTGTAAGTACGTGTAAGTACGTGTAAGTGTGTATACGTGTGTGTAAGTGCGTGTAACTGTGTGTAAGTATTTGTAAGTACGTGTAAGTACGTGTAAGTACGTGTAAGTGTGTATACGTTTGTGTTAGTGTGTGTAAGTCCGTGTAAGTGCAATTAACTGTGTGTAAGTGTGTGTAAGTGTGTGTAAGTGCGTGTAGGTATGTGTAAGTGCGTGTAATCAGTGTAAGTGTGTGCAAGTGCGTGTAAGTGCATGTAAGTGCCTGTAAGTGTGTGTAAATGTGTGTAAGTGTGTGTAAGTGTGTGTAAGTATGTGTAAGTGTGTATAAGTACGTGTCATTGCGTGTAAGTACGTGTAACCGCGTGTAAGTGTATATAAGTACGTGTAAGTGCATGTAAGTGTGTGTACGTATGTGGAAGTATGTGTAAATGCGTGTAAGTGCGTGTAAGTGCGTGTAAGTGCGTGTCATTGCGTGTAAGTATTTGTAAATGTGTGTAAGTACGTGTAAGTACGTTTCAGTGTGTGTACGTTCGTATAAGTGCATGTAAGTGTGTGTAAGTCTAATTAACTGTGTGCAAGTGTGTGTAAGTGCATGTAAGTCCATGTAAGTACGCGTAAGTGCATGTAAGTGTGTGCAATTGCGTACAAGTGCGTGGAAGCATGTGTAAGTGTGTGTAAGTACGTGTAAGTGTGTGTAAGTGTGTGTAAGTATGTGTAAGTACATGTAAGTGTGCGTAAGTGCGTGTAAGTGTGTAAGTGCCTGTAAGTTCTTGTAAGTACTTGTGAGTGCGTGTAATTGCATGTAAGTGCGTATATGTTTGTGTAAGTACGTGTCAATGCGTGTCAGTGCGTGCAAGTGCTTGTAAGTACGTGTAAGTGCGTGTAATTGCGTGTAAGTGCGTGTAACTATGTGTAAGTACGTGAAAGTGCGTGTAAATGTGTGTAAGTGTATGTAAATGCATGTAACTGCGTGTAATTATGTGTAAGTGTGAGTAAGTACGTGTAAGTGAGTATAAGTGCGTGTAAGTGCGTGTGAGTACATGTAAGTGCGTGTAAGTACGTGTAAGTGTGCGTAAGTACGTGTAAGTGCGTGTAAGTATGTATAACTGCGTGTAACTACGTGTAAGTGTGTGTAAGTACCAGTAAGTACGTATAAGTACGTATAAATGTGTATAAGTGTGTGTAAGTGCTTATAAGTGCGTATAAGTGCATGTATGTGCATATAAGTGCATGTAACTGCATGTAACTGCGTGTAATTACGTGTAAGTGTGTATAAGTACGTGTAAGTGCGTGTAAGTGCGTGTAAGTATATGTAAGTACGTGTAAGCATGTGTAAGTGCGTGTAAATGCGTGTAAGTACGTGTAAGTACATGTAAGTGTTTGTAAGTGCGTGTAAGTACGTGTAAGTGCGTGTAAGTACGTGTAAGTTCGTGTAAGTACGTGTAAGTGTGTGTAACTACAATTAACTGTGTGTAATGGCGTGTAAGTGCGTGTAAGTACGTGTAAGAGCGTGTAAGTATGTGTAAGTGTGTGCAAGTGCGTGTAAGTGCGTGTAAGTGTGTATTAGTGCATGTAAGTATGACCAAGTGCATGTAAGTACATGTAAGTACGTGTAGGTGCGTGCAAGTGCGTATAAGTGCATGTAAGTACGTGTAAGTATGTGTAAGTATGTGTAAGTGTGTGTAAGTGCGTGTAAGTACGTGTAAGAGCGTCTAAGTACGTGTAAGTTTTAGTAAGTGCGTTTAAGTATGTGTAAGTACGTGTAAGTGCGTGTAAGTTTGTGTAAGTACGTGTAAGTACGTGTAGATGTAAGTAAGTGCGTGTAGGTACGTAAAAGTGCGTGTAAGTGCGTGTAATTGCGTGTAAGTACGCAAAAGTACATGTAAGTGCGTTTAAGTGCATGTAAGTGCGTGTCAGTGCGTTTAACTGTGTGTAAGTATGTGTAAGTGTGTGTATGTGCCTATAAGTGCGTGTAAGTGCGTGTAACTGCGTGTAACTGTGTGCAAGTGTGTGTAAGTACGTGTAAGTACGTGTAAGTGTGTGTAAGTGTGTATAAGTACGTGAAAGTGATTATAAGTACATGGAAGTGCGTGTTAGTATGTGTAAGTGCGTGTAGCTGCGTGTAAGTGCGTGTAACTGCGTGTAAGTGTGTGTAAGTGTGTGTAAGTGCATGTAAGTACGTGTAAGTGCGTGTAAGTTGCTGTAAGTCTGTGTAAGTACGTGTAAGTACGTGTAAGTGCGTATAAGTGTGTGTAAGTGCATGAAAGTATGTATAAGTACGTGTAAATGTGTATAAGTATATATAAGTGCATATAAGTATTTGTAAGTGCGTGTAAGTACGTATAAGTGCGTGTAAATATGTGTGAGTTTGTGTAAGTACGTGTAAGTATGTGTAAGTGCAATGAACTGCATGTAAGGGCATGTAAGTGCGTGTAAGTGTGTGTAACAGCGTGTAAGTGTGTGTAAGTGTGTGCAAGTGCGTGTGTGTGTTAGTGCGTATTAGTGCATGTAAGTACGTCTAAGTGCGTGTAAGTGCGTGTAAGTACGTGTAAGTGCGTGTAAGTACGTGTAAGCTCATGTAAGTGTGTGAAACTATGTGTAAGTACGTGTAAGTGCGTGTAAGTGCGTGTAAGTGCGAGTAAGTGCGTGTAAGTGCGTGTAAGTGTTGGTAAGTGCGTGTAAGTATGTGTGAGTACGTGTAAGTACGTGTAAGTTTGTGTAAGTACGTGTAAGTGCGTGTAAGTACGTGTAAGTACGTGTAAGTGCGTGTAACTGCATGTAAGTGTGTGTAAGTGCATGTAAGTACGTGTAAGTGCGTGTAACTGCATGTAAGTGTGTGTAAGTGCATGTAAGTACGTGTAAGTGCGTGTAACTGCATGTAAGTGTGTGTAAGTGCATGTAAGTACGTGTAAGTGCGTGTAACTGCATGTAAGTGTGTGTAAGTGCATGTAAGTACGTGTAAGTGCGTGTAACTGCATGTAAGTGTGTGTAAGTGCATGTAAGTACGTGTAAGTGCGTGTAACTGCATGTAAGTGTGTGTAAGTGCATGTAAGTACGTGTAAGTGCGTGTAACTGCATGTAAGTGTGTGTAAGTGCATGTAAGTACGTGTAAGTGCGTGTAACTGCATGTAAGTGTGTGTAAGTGCATGTAAGTACGTGTAAGTGCGTGTAACTGCATGTAAGTGTGTGTAAGTGCATGTAAGTACGTGTAAGTGCGTGTAACTGCATGTAAGTGTGTGTAAGTGCATGTAAGTACGTGTAAGTGCGTGTAACTGCATGTAAGTGTGTGTAAGTGCATGTAAGTACGTGTAAGTGCGTGTAACTGCATGTAAGTGTGTGTAAGTGCATGTAAGTACGTGTAAGTGCGTGTAACTGCATGTAAGTGTGTGTAAGTACGTGTAAGTGCATGTAAGTGCGTGTAAGAGCGTGTAACTGTGTGTAAGTGTGTGCAAGTACGTGTATGTGCGTGTAAGTGCGTATTAGTGCATGTAAGTACGTCTAAGTACGTGTAAGTACGTATAAGTGTGTGTAACTATGTGTATGTATGTGTAAGTGCCTGTATGTGCGTGTAAGTGTGTGTAAGTACGTGTAAGTGCGTTTAAGTACGTGTAAGTACGTGTAAGTGCGTGTAACTGCATGTAAGTGTGTGTAAGTGCATGTAAGTGCGTATAAGTGTGTGTAAGTGCATGTAACTGTGTGTAAGTGTGTGTAAGTGTGTATAAGTACATGTAAGTATGTATAAGTGCATGTTAGTGCGTGTAAGTGCGTGTAAGTGTGTGTAAGTGTGTGTAAGTGTGTATAAGTACATGTAAGTATGTATAAGTGCATGTTAGTGCGTGTAAGTGCGTGTAAGTGTGTGTAAGTGTGTGTAAGTATGTGTAAGTGTGTGCAATTGTGTGTAAATGCGTATACGTGCGTGTAAGTGCATGTAAGTATGTGTAAGTGCATGTATGTGCGTGTAAGTACGTGTCAGTATGTGTAAGTGGGTATAAGTGCATGTAAGTGCATGTAAGTACGTGTAAGTGTGAGTAAGTGTGTGTAAATACGTGTAAGTGTGTGTAAGTGCGTGTAAGTGCGTGTAATTGTGTATAAGTATGTATAAGTGCGTGTAAGTGCATGTAACTGCGTGTAACTGTGTGCAAGTGTGTGTAAGTACGTGTAAGTACGTGTAAGTGTGTGTAAGTGTGTATAAGTACGTGAAAGTGCTTGTAAGTACATGGAAGTGCGTGTTAGTATGTGTAAGTGCATGTAGCTGCGTGTAAGTGCGTGTAACTGCGTGTAAGTGTGTGTAAGTGTGTATAAGTGCATGTAAGTACGTGTAAGTGCGTGTAAGTTGCTGTAAGTGTGTGTAAGTACGTGTAAGTACGTGTAAGTGCGTATAAGTGTGTATAAGTGCATGAAAGTATGTATAAGTACGTGTAAATGCGTATAAGTATATATAAGTGCATATAAGTATTTGTAAGTGCGTGTAAATGCGTATAAGTATATATAAGTGCATATAAGTATTTGTAAGTGCGTGTAAGTGCGTGTAAGTACGTGTAAGTGCGTGTAAGTTGCTGTAAGTGTGTGTAAGTACGTGTAAGTACATGTAAGTGTGTATAAGTGTGTATAAGTACGTGTAAGTGCGTGTAAGTTGCTGTAAGTGTGTGTAAGTACGTGTAAGTACATGTAAGTGTGTATAAGTGTGTATAAGTACGTGTAAGTGCGTGTAAGTTGCTGTAAGTGTGTGTAAGTACGTGTAAGTACATGTAAGTGTGTATAAGTGTGTATAAGTACGTGTAAGTGCGTGTAAGTTGCTGTAAGTGTGTGTAAGTACGTGTAAGTACATGTAAGTGTGTATAAGTGTGTATAAGTACGTGTAAGTGCGTGTAAGTTGCTGTAAGTGTGTGTAAGTACGTGTAAGTACATGTAAGTGTGTATAAGTGTGTATAAGTACGTGTAAGTGCGTGTAAGTTGCTGTAAGTGTGTGTAAGTACGTGTAAGTACATGTAAGTGTGTATAAGTGTGTATAAGTACGTGTAAGTGCGTGTAAGTTGCTGTAAGTGTGTGTAAGTACGTGTAAGTACATGTAAGTGTGTATAAGTGTGTATAAGTACGTGTAAGTGCGTGTAAGTTGCTGTAAGTGTGTGTAAGTACGTGTAAGTACATGTAAGTGTGTATAAGTGTGTATAAGTACGTGTAAGTGCGTGTAAGTTGCTGTAAGTGTGTGTAAGTACGTGTAAGTACATGTAAGTGTGTATAAGTGTGTATAAGTACGTGTAAGTGCGTGTAAGTTGCTGTAAGTGTGTGTAAGTACGTGTAAGTACATGTAAGTGTGTATAAGTGTGTATAAGTACGTGTAAGTGCGTGTAAGTTGCTGTAAGTGTGTGTAAGTACGTGTAAGTACATGTAAGTGTGTATAAGTGTGTATAAGTACGTGTAAGTGCGTGTAAGTTGCTGTAAGTGTGTGTAAGTACGTGTAAGTACATGTAAGTGTGTATAAGTGTGTATAAGTACGTGTAAGTGCGTGTAAGTTGCTGTAAGTGTGTGTAAGTACGTGTAAGTACATGTAAGTGTGTATAAGTGTGTATAAGTACGTGTAAGTGCGTGTAAGTTGCTGTAAGTGTGTGTAAGTACGTGTAAGTACATGTAAGTGTGTATAAGTGTGTATAAGTACGTGTAAGTGCGTGTAAGTTGCTGTAAGTGTGTGTAAGTACGTGTAAGTACATGTAAGTGTGTATAAGTGTGTATAAGTACGTGTAAGTGCGTGTAAGTTGCTGTAAGTGTGTGTAAGTACGTGTAAGTACATGTAAGTGTGTATAAGTGTGTATAAGTACGTGTAAGTGCGTGTAAGTTGCTGTAAGTGTGTGTAAGTACGTGTAAGTACATGTAAGTGTGTATAAGTGTGTATAAGTACGTGTAAGTGCGTGTAAGTTGCTGTAAGTGTGTGTAAGTACGTGTAAGTACATGTAAGTGTGTGTAAGTGTGTATAAGTGCATGTAAGTATGTATAAGTACGTGTAAATGCGTATAAGTATATATAAGTGCATATAAGTATTTGTAAGTGCGTGTAAGTACGTATAAGTGCGTGTAAATATGTGTGAGTTTGTGTAAGTACGTGTAAGTATGTGTAAGTGCAATGAACTGCATGTAAGGGCATGTAAGTGCGTGTAAGTGTGTGTAACAGCGTGTAAGTGTGTGTAAGTGTGTGCAAGTACGTGTATGTGCGTGTAAGTGCGTATTAGTGCATGTAAGTACGTCTAAGTGCGTGTAAGTGCGTGTAAGTGTTGGTAAGTGCGTGTAAGTATGTGTGAGTACGTGTAAGTACGTGTAAGTTTGTGTAAGTACATGTAAGTGCGTGTAGATGCAATTAACTGCGTGTAAGTGCATGTGAGTGCGTGTAAGTGCGTGTAATTGCGTGTAAGTGCGTGAAAGTATATGTAAGTGCGTTCAAGTGCGTGTCAATGCATGTAAGTGCGTGTAAGTGTGTGTAAGTATGTGTAAGTGTGTGTAAGTGCCTGTAAGTACGTGTAAGTGTGTGTAACTGCATGTAAGTGTGTGTAAGTACGTGTAAGTACATGTAAGTGTGTGTAAGTGTGTATAAGTACGTGTAAGTGCTTGTAAGTGCGTGTAAGTATGTGTAAGTGCGTGTAAGTGCGTGTAAGTGCATGTTACTG